>JADBJO010015671.1:5000-43027 GCA_016801955.1 Conus betulinus
ACAATTTTACATTTTGAAAATGATACGTTTTTCTGTTTTAACTTCAAATTATGGTTGCTAATATTGTGTGTTTGAGATAACTGGGTGTGTTTTCTCTCTACAGACCTGAGAAGGATTTTATGGTAATTTCATGTAGGCTCCATCTTTAATATCAATCCTTCTGCAGATGTTTCTAATTATCTAGCTGTGAGGGTGGCTGGCAGTCTGTTCGTTTAGTCCTGTTGATGTCTCCTGACCTGTTTATGAGTGTGCCTAGATCCGAATCTGATGAGAGATGAGGTGGTGTTCTTTAGACAACAGTAAAATAAGTCTGATCTATTGTTTTGAATTTGATAAATAATGTACATTAAACTTTTTTTTGCTGAAAGAACAGTGATATGTTTGTTACTGGTACACTTCATTACTTCTGTACACAGTTAAAAGATTTTTTCCTGTCATGTGTGTGAAACAGTACATGAAAAAACTGTATCTGTGTTATCTTTCTGACTAACATGATTATTTTTTGCTGAAATAGCAGTGATATGTTTGTTACTGTGACACTATGTTACTGTGCACAGTTAAAAGATCTTCCCTGGCATGCTGTGAAACAAGGAAATGCTTAATAGCCATGATTTCTTTAGTTGTCATACCCAGTCCATCCAAAACTGTTACTGTTGTCACGAGAACTGTACACAGTTAAAACAGTTTTCCTGTCATGCGTGTGGAACAAGGAAATGTATAATACCCACAGTTTCTCATTGTTGTATACCCAGTCCATTCAAAATTGTTGTCACAAGAACTGCACACAGTTAAAAAGATTTTTCCCGTCATGCATGTGAAACAAGGAAATGTAAAATACCCACAATTTCTTATTGTTGTATATCTGATCTATTCAAAATTATTGTTTGTTGTCACGAGAACTGTACACAGTTAAAAGATTTTTCCGTCATGCATGTGAAACAAGGAGATGTAAAATACCCACAATTTCTTATTGTTGTATATCTGATCTATTCAAAATTATTGTTGTTGCCACGAGAACTGTACACAGTTAAAAAGATTTTTCCTGCCATGCGTGTGAAACAAAGAAAATAATTTCTTATTGTTGTCATGCCCAGTCCATTCAAAGCTGTTAATGTTGTCACCAGAACCTGGACATCTCCAGCACCGAGGGCAGGACCAAAACCCTCAGTGCAGAGCAACAGCAGCAGCTCCGAGAGGCGCAGAAAGCCAGCGAGGATTCCAAACGACAGGGAGAGCCCATGGCTTCCCCATCTCACCCACACTATGTGCCCGTCAACATCCCCCCGCAGACCACGGACAGTAGCGGCCGTCCCTCCGAAGGAGGAGGCCGGCCCTCAGAAGGAGGGAGCCGGCAGTTGCTGCCCAGATCGGGGGAGAGAGGTCATTTAGAGATGGTCCCGGTCAGCCCCCTGAACAGTCCCAGTGTGACACGTCACACTCTGTCGCCAAACTCTCCCGTCAACGTGGTCAAACCCACATCCCACAGCAAAGCGACCAAGGCGGATTGTAACACACAGACCAACCTGTCTGTGCTGAAGAAGTCTTCTACCCACAAGCGGATGGAGGGGTCTGGTTCCCACAAAGTCGCAGGCCGGCAGTGAACGGTCCAGCCCAAAGTCTGAAGTGGACAGTGAGCATTCCAGTTCAAGGGGGCGTCATGCGGAAGAAAGGGCTAGTCCTTCAGGGGACCGAGCCAGCCCTAAGCATGGGCCCCAAAGTGTCATCGTGGAGAGTGTGTCCAATCATTCTTTCTCCCGTCTCTTCACGCAGACAGCTGGACCAAGTCGGCCAGGCCAGGCCACTAGCCAGCGATTTCAGCAGCGCTGCCCACATGAGAAACATGGCCTGCCCTGCCACCATGAATTCACCAAACTAGGGGTGAAAATGCTGAACTCGCACCTGGTAAGCCTGCTAACAATGTAGCCATCGTTCAGCCCCGCCAGGGGAAAAGATTGAAACGACTTTTGACTCTGAAGTCCGCACAGAAACTAAGCCATCGACCGGCAAAGAAACGACTCTGATGAGCAGCGACGAAAAGACCACCTTCGTGGATGACGCAGGAGAGGCCATGGACATCAAACCCATGCCGCCCATAATGCGTGCCCTGCCCTATGGATATATTTCCGGGGATACACAGGATACTCTGGACTGTCTAGCAGTCGTAATTTCCACATTCCAGGGATTTCTGTGCCCCCAGCTGCCGTGTACCCAGCGCGGGCCCAGAGTCATGGATTTGGCGTCAAACCGACCCATGATGGAACACAGCAAGTTCTATTCAGGACACAACATAAAACGAGCAGGTTCCAACTGTCCCAGTATTGGTAATGACACAGACTATGGGTCTGATATGGAAACGTATGACTATGTGTCGGGATACATGTCTGATGGAGACATACTGAAGAGCAACAACCGCAACGATGACTGGTCCAGTGGCTATCTGAGTGAGGGGGGTGCCTCGTTTGTATGCACGCCGTTTGCAGCAGAGGTTCAGGGAGGGAATGCAAGCTGTCAAAGAGTGCATGCAGAAATCCTCAGGCCTCATGGATGATGACAGGTAAACAAGTGATGATGCAAAGGAACCTGTTACTTTGAACTTTTGTTTTCATCTGTCCAGTAACTTTAAAAGCTAACAGTCCCTCCCTCTTTCTCTCTCTCTCCCCCTCTCTCTTAAATGAAAATAATACTGTTTGAAACTCAGTTTTATTGGGCTGAGATGGCTGAAGAAAAACTGATCTTTTTTTCATTTCCCTTCATTTTTACGATGGTAATTTTCTAAGACAGACAGGACCTTTAGAGACTTTCCCTGAAATTGTAAATCACACTGTGAGTAAATAACACTATGAGGAATATGTCAATTATGTGTTTTGGAGGTGGTGAACAGTGTTTGTGCATTATGGGAAGAAATTTGCATCATAGAGTTCAGCAGTTTGGATCTTTGAATGGATACTTGTGCATACAAACATTCTACACGATTATTGTAACACTTCTGGAGTGGTTGTTATGATCTGTCTTGAAAACAGAGACGAATGAAATGTGGATAATGTTTCCCTCCATGCAGGAGGTCGTTGAGAGTATGTGAGATCAAGAAATTACAGAACTTCAGACAGAACTCGGATGTGATGGTTACTAAAAAAAAATTAGCATAGTTCACTACTTCTGTGACATTTATAGTTTCAGAAATCAATGATAATGAGAAGATTCAATAATGATGATAATAATGCTAATGATAATAATAATGTCAGAAATTATGATGCTACAGAAACTTCTGCTACTACTTTTTAAAAAAGAAAGATAATGCACACACATTTAAAAAATGCATTATTACTTGACATCTTGAGCCAAACTGACTTAAGAAGAGAAAAAAACAACAAAAAAACTTTGAAATATGGTGTCAATTATTTTCTGTTTACAAAAAAAAAAAAAACAAAAAAAAACTGTTTGCTTTTTGCAGTTTTGACGACAGCAGCAGCTCCATCAGCAGTGGCGACATCAGCGACACCATTGCGGAAATCAGCACCGACGAAAACCTCACAGGGTCTTCCCAGGGGGCATTATCCGACACCAATGTGTACAACAGCCTGAAGCGAATGCCACGTGACATCAGGCAGAGCTTCATGCAACATGCACAAGCTCTGCAGCAGGTAGAGTAGGTGAAAATCTGGATCCATGCATGTCTTCACCTCTGCTGACCTTTCCTCACAACCCAAGTAGGATAAGGGAGATAATCATGAAGGTGATTGTGCCTTAGGGAGAAGTCGAAAACTTCACTGTGTGCGTTACAGACATTGTATTAAAAGAATGAGTGTTTTGTCCAACAAGCATTGTGTAGCACAAAAGAAGGAAAATAAAAGAAGAGTCACTAATATTTTGTTATTTCCTCTGACTTGTAAAGCAAACTACTAATAGTTCTTGTGAAATAATTGCCCAAGTCAAAATGTTTTTTGAGTTATATATGATTTTGATGCTAATTTCATTTTCTCCTAGATGCCACTATGGAGAATTGGGAAACATTTTTTTCTTATTGACATTGATTGTGCAGTGTGTGCATGTTTTTGAGCATGTGTGGGAAAATGTGTGCACTATGACTGAACTTGTGTACATGTATCATTTATGATTTCCATCCCATCTTTGTTGAGCCCTTACCAAAATGAGTTTAAAGATATAGGCGTTGAATCTTATCTGATTCTGCCATTTACATCAATTGTAAAAGATTCCTATCTTTCAAAACTTTGTCAATGTTTCTATTTTTCTTTTTCTAACCGCATATGTGACAGCAGAGGTATAACTGAAAACAGTGCAGTTTCTTTCGGCAAGCACTTTGCTAGCTAGTTCATGCAGGGGCATAGTGGAATGCTACAAACTGACCTATTTCGGCAAGCACTTTGCTAGCTAGTTCATGCAGGGGCATAGTGGAAACGATACACACTGACCTATTTTCGGCAAGCACTTTGCTACTAGTTCATGCAGGGGCATAGTGGAATGCTACACACTGACCTATTTCGGCAAGCACTTTGCCAGCTAGTTCATGCAGGGGCATAGTGGAACGATACACACTGACCTGTTTCGGCAAGCACTTTGCTAGCTAGTTCATGCAGGGGCATAGTGGGAATGATACACACTGACTGTTTCGGCAAGCACTTTGCCAGCTAGTTCATGCAGGGCAGGGCATAGTGGAACGATACACACTGACCTATTTCGGCAAGCACTTTGCCAGCTAGTTCATGCAGGGGCATAGTGGAACGATACACACTGACCTAATTTGGCAAGCACTTTGCCAGCTAGTTCATGCAGGGGCATAGTGGAATGCTACACACTGACCTAATTCGGCAAGCACTTTGCTAGCTAGTTCATGCAGGGGCATAGTGGAACGATACACATGACTGTTTCGGCAAGCACTTGACCTAGTTTTCGGCAAGCACTTTGCTAGCTTTAGTTCATGCAGGGGCAGAGTGGAATGCTACAAACTGACCTAATTTGGCAAGCACTTTTGCTAGCTAGTTCATGCAGGGGCATAGTGGAATGATACACACTGACCTATTTCGGCAAGCACTTTGCTAGCTAGTTCATGCAGGGGCATAGTGGAACGATACACACTGACCTGTTTTGGCAAGCACTTTGCCAGCTAGTTCATGCAGGGGCATAGTGGAACGATACACACTGACCTGTTTCGGCAAGCACTTTGCCAGCTAGTTCATGCAGGGCATAGTGGAACGATACACACTGACCTAATTTCGGCAAGCACTTTGCCAGCTAGTTATGCAGGGGCATAGTGGAATGATTACACACTGACCTATTTCGGCAAGCACTTTGCCAGCTAGTTCATGCAGGGGCATAGTGGAATGATACACACTGACCTATTTCGGCAAGCACTTTGCTAGCTAGTTCATGCAGGGGCATAGTGGAACGATACACACTGACCTATTTCGGCAAGCACTTTGCCAGCTAGTTCATGCAGGGGCATAGTGGAAACGATACACACTGACCTAATTTGGCAAGCACTTTGCCAGCTAGTTTCATGCAGGGGCATAGTGGAACGATACACCACTGACCTAATTTCGGCAAGCACTTTGCCAGCTAGTTCATGCAGGGGCATAGTGGAACGATACACATGACCTGTTTCGGCAAGCACTTTGCCAGCTAGTTCATGCAGGGGCTAGTTGAATTTTTTCCTGCCGGGTCATAGTGGAATATTTCCACCTATGCCCCTGCATGAACTAGCTTGCAAAGTGCTGCCAAATTAGTCCGTGTGTATCGTTCCACTATGCCCCTGCATGAACTAGCTGGCAAAGTGCTTGCCGAAACAGGTCAGTGTGTATCATTCCACTATGCCCCTGCATGAACTAGCTAGCAAAGTGCTTGCCAAATTAGGTCAGTGTGTATCGTTCCACTATGCCCCTGCATGAACTAGCTGGCAAAGTGCTTGCCGAACAGGTCAGTGTGTATCATTCCACTATGCCCCTGCATGAACTAGCTAGCAAAGTGCTTGCCGAAACAGGTCAGTGTGTATCATTCCACTATGCCCCTGCATGAACTAGCTGGCAAAGTGCTTGCCGAAATAGGTCAGTGTGTATCGTTCCACTATGCCCCTGCATGAACTAGCTAGCAAAGTGCTTGCCGAAATAGGTCAGTGTGTATCGTTCCACTATGCCCCTGCATGAACTAGCTAGCAAAGTGCTTGCCGAAACAGGTCAGTGTGTATCGTCATTCCACTATGCCCCTGCTGAACTAGCTAGGCAAGTGCTTGCATGAAATGCTTGCCCAAATTAGGTCAGTGTGTATCATTCCACTATGCCCCCTGCATGAACTAGCTAGCAAAGTGCTTGCCGAAAATAGGTCATTTTGTATCATTCCACTATGCCCCTGCATGAACTAGCTAGCAAAGTGCTTGCCGAAATTAGGTCAGTGTGTATCATTCCACTATGCCCCTGCATGAACTAGCTAGCAAAGTGCTTGCCGAAAATAGGTCAGTGTGTATCGTTCCACTATGCCCCTGCATGAACTAGCTAGCAAAGTGCTTGCCGAAACAGGTCAGTGTGTATCATTCCACTATGCCCCTGCATAAACTAGCTGGCAAAGTGCTTGCCGAAATAGGTCAGTGTGTATCGTTCCACTATGCCCCTGCATGAACTAGCTGGCAAAGTGCTTGCCGAAATAGGTCAGTGTGTATCGTTCCACTATGCCCCTGCATGAACTAGCTGGCAAAGTGCTTGCCGAAATAGGTCAGTGTGTATCATTCCACTATGCCCCTGCATGAACTAGCTAGCAAAGTGCTTGCCGAAATAGGTCAGTGTGTAATCATTCCACTATGCCCCTGCATGAACTAGCTGGCAAAGTGCTTGCCGAAATTAGGTCAGTGTGTAGCATTCCACTATGCCCCTGCATGAACTAGCTGGCAAAGTGCTTTGCCGAAATAGGTCAGTGTGTATCATTCCACTATGCCCCTGCATGAACTAGCTAGCAAAGTGCTTGCCGAAATAGGTCAGTGTGTAGCATTCCACTATGCCCCTGCATGAACTAGCTAAGCAAAGTGCTTGCCGAAATAGTCAGTGTGGGTATCGTTGGGTCCACTATGCCCCTCATGAACTAGCTAGCAAGTGCTTGCCGAAACGGTCAATTTGTATCATCCCCCTCCTCTTTCAATCATCCGTCTAACCAAATGGTTCTTTCACTGAACAAAGTTAAGGCAGCACCTTGTTTGTGAACTGCACTGTTTTCAGTTATACCTCTGCTGTCACATATGCGGTTAGAAAAAGAAAATAGAAACATTGACAAAGTTTTGAAAGATAGGAATCTTTTAACAATTGATGTAAATGGCAGAATCAGATAAGATTCAACGCCTATATCTTTAAACTCATTTGGTAAGGGCTCAACAAAGATGGGATGGAAATCATAAATGATACATGTACACAAGTTCAGTCATAGTGCACACATTTTTCCCACACATGCTCAAAACATGCACACACTGCACATCAATGTCAATAAAAAAAAAATGTTTTCCCAATTCTCCATAGTGGCATCTAGGAGAAAATGAAATTAGCATCAAAATCATATATAACTCAAAAACATTTTGACTTGGGCAATTATTTTCACAAGAACTATTAGTAGTTTGCTTTACAAGTCAGAGGAAATAAACAAAATATTAGTGACTCTTCTTTTATTTTCCTTCTTTTGTGCTACACAATGCTTGTTGGACAAAACACTCATTCTTTTAATACAATGTCTGTAACGCACACAGTGAAGTTTTCGACTTCTCCCTAAGGCACAATCACCTTCATGATTATCTCCCTTATCCTACTTGGGTTGTGAGGAAAGGTCAGCAGAGGTGAAGACATGCATGGATCCAGATTTTCACTACTCTACCTGCTGCAGAGCTTGTGCATGTTGCATGAAGCTCTGCCTGATGTCACGTGGCATTCGCTTCAGGCTGTTGTACACATTGGTGTCGGATAATGCCCCCCTGGGAAGACCCTGTGAGGTTTTCGTCGGTGCTGATGATTTCCGCAATGGTGTCGCTGATGTCGCCACTGCTGATGGAGCTGCTGTCGTCAAAACTGCAAAAAGCAAACAGTTTTTTTTTGTTTTTTTTTTTTGTAAACAGAAAATAATTGACACCATATTTCAAAGTTTTTTTTTTTTTGTTGTTTTTTTTCTCTCTTTAAGTCAGTTTGGCTCAAGATGTCAAGTAATAATGCATTTTTTAAATGTGTGCATTATTCTTTCTTTTTAAAAAGTAGTAGCAGAAGTTTTTCTGTAGCATCATAATTTCTGACATTATTATTATCATTAGCATTATTATCATCATTATTGAATCTTCTCATTATCATTGATTTCTGAAACTATAAATGTCACAGAAGTTAGTGAACTATGCTAATTTTTTTTTAGTAACCATCACATCCGAGTTCTGTCTGAAGTTCTGTAATTTCTTGAATCTCACATACTCTCAACGACCTCCTGCATGGAGGGAAACATTATCCACATTTCATTCGTCTCTGTTTTCAAGACAGATCATAAACAACCACTCCAGAAGTGTTACAATAATCGTGTAGAATGTTTGTATGCACAAGTATCCATTCAAAGATCCAAACTGCTGAACTCTATGATGCAAATTTCTTCCCATAATGCACAAACACTGTTTCACCACCTCCAAACACATAATTGACATATTCCTCATAGTGTTATTTACTCACAGTGTGATTTACAATTTCAGGGAAAGTCTCTAAAGGGTCCTGTCTGTCTTAGAAAATTACCATCGTAAAATGAAGGGAAATGAAAAAAGATCAGTTTTTTCTTCAGCCATCTCAGCCCATAAAACTGAGTTTCAAACAGTATTATTTTCATTTAAGAGAGAGGGGAGAGAGAGAGAGAGAAAGGGAGGGACTGTTAGCTTTTAAAGTTACTGGACAGATGAAAACAAAAGTTCAAAGTAACAGGTTCCTTGCATCATCACTTGTTTACCTGTCATCATCCATGAGGCCTGAGGATTTCTGCATGCACTCTTTGACAGCTTGCATTCCCTCCCTGAACCTCTGCTGCAAACGGCGTGCATACAACGAGGCACCCCCCTCACTCAGATAGCCACTGGACCAGTCATCGTTGCGGTTGTTGCTCTTCAGTATGTCTCCATCAGACATGTATCCCGACACATAGTCATACGTTTCCATATCAGACCCATAGTCTGTGTCATTACCAATACTGGGACAGTTGGAACCTGCTCGTTTTATGTTGTGTCCTGAATAGAACTTGCTGTGTTCCATCATGGGTCGGTTGACGCCAAATCCATGACTCTGGGCCCGCGCGCTGGGTACACGGCAGCTGGGGGCACAGAAATCCCTGGAATGTGGAAATTACGACTGCTAGACAGTCCAGAGTATCCTGTGTATCCCCGGAAATATCCATAGGGCAGGGCACGCATTATGGGCGGCATGGGTTTGATGTCCATGGCCTCTCCTGCGTCATCCACGAAGGTGGTCTTTTCGTCGCTGCTCATCAGAGTCGTTTCTTTGCCGGTCGATGGCTTAGTTTCTGTGCGGACTTCAGAGTCAAAAGTCGTTTCAATCTTTTCCCCTGGGCGGGGGCTGAACGATGGCTACATTGTTAGCAGGCTTACCCAGGTGCGAGTTCAGCATTTTCACCCCTAGTTTTGGTGAATTCATGGTGGCAGGGCAGGCCATGTTTCTCATGTGGGCAGCGCTGCTGAAATCGCTGGCTAGTGGCCTGGCCTGGCCGACTTGGTCCAGCTGTCTGCGTGAAGAGACGGGAGAAGAATGATTGGACACACTCTCCACGATGACACTTTGGGGCCCATGCTTAGGGCTGGCTCGGTCCCCCTGAAGGACTAGCCCTTTCTTTTCTTCCGCATGACGCCCCCTTGAACTGGAATGCTCACTGTCCACTTCAGACTTTGGGCTGGACCGTTCACTGCCGGCCTGCGACTTGTGGGAACCAGACCCCTCCATCCGCTTGTGGGTAGAAGACTTCTTCAGGCACAGACAGGTTGGTCTGTGTGTTACAATCCGCCTTGGTCGCTTTGCTGTGGGATGGGGGTTTGACCACGTTGACGGGAGAGTTTGGCGACAGAGTGTGACGTGTCACACTGGGGACTGTTCAGGGGGCTGACCGGGACCATCTCTAAATGACCTCTCTCCCCCGATCTGGGCAGCAACTGCCGGCTCCCTCCTTCTGAGGGCCGGCCTCCTCCTTCGGAGGGACGGCCGCTACTGTCCGTGGTCTGCGGGGGGATGTTGACGGGCACATAGTGTGGGTGAGATGGGGAAGCCATGGGCTCTCCCTGTCGTTTGGAATCCTCGCTGGCTTTCTGCGCCTCTCGGAGCTGCTGCTGTTGCTCTGCACTGAGGGTTTTGGTCCTGCCCTCGGTGCTGGAGATGTCCAGGTTCTGGTGACAACATTAACAGCTTTGAATGGACTGGGCATGACAACAATAAGAAATTATTTCTTTGTTTCACACGCATGGCAGGAAAAATCTTTTTAACTGTGTACAGTTCTCGTGGCAACAACAATAATTTTGAATAGATCAGATATACAACAATAAGAAATTGTGGGTATTTTACATCTCCTTGTTTCACATGCATGACGGGAAAAATCTTTTAACTGTGTACAGTTCTCGTGACAACAACAATAATTTTGAATAGATCAGATATACAACAATAAGAAATTGTGGGTATTTTACATTTCCTTGTTTCACATGCATGACGGGAAAAATCTTTTAACTGTGTGCAGTTCTTGTGACAACAATTTTGAATGGACTGGGTATACAACAATGAGAAACTGTGGGTATTATACATTTCCTTGTTCCACACGCATGACAGGAAAACTGTTTTAACTGTGTACAGTTTCTCGTGACAACAGTAACAGTTTTGGATGGACTGGGTATGACAACTAAAGAAATCATGGCTATTAAGCATTTCCTTGTTTCACAGCATGCCAGGGAAGATCTTTTAACTGTGCACAGTAACATAGTGTCACAGTAACAAACATATCACTGCTATTTCAGCAAAAATAATCATGTTAGTCAGAAAGATAACACAGATACAGTTTTTCATGTACTGTTTCACACACATGACAGGAAAAATCTTTTAACTGTGTACAGAAGTAATGAAGTGTACCAGTAACAAACATATCACTGTTCTTTCAGCAAAAAAAGTTTAATGTACATTATTTATCAAATTCAAAACAATAGATCAGACTTATTTTACTGTTGTCTAAAGAACACCACCTCATCTCTCATCAGATTCGGATCTAGGCACACTCATAAACAGGTCAGGAGACATCAACAGGACTAAACGAACAGACTGCCAGCCACCCTCACAGCTAGATAATTAGAAACATCTGCAGAAGGATTGATATTAAAGATGGAGCCTACATGAAATTACCATAAAATCCTTCTCAGGTCTGTAGAGAGAGAAAAACACACCCAGTTATCTCAAACACACAATATTAGCAACCATAATTTTGAAGTTAAAACAGAAAAAAACGTATCATTTTCAAAATGTAAAATTGTCCTTACTGACAATCAAATATGGATGCTCATTATGAACTTCCCACCTCCAGCTTTCTTATATGCACAATATTTCATATCATGCATGACAAACTTGCAAACCATTTGATTATTTCCAACAAAATTGAAAGAACAACATATTTTTTTTACACTAGAGAAACCAAATTTGATCCAGCACGTACATTTACCTGTACATTCACTCGGGCGTGTCCTCCTTGAACGCTATGACTACTGCCGCTGGGAGCAAGTCTGGCCTGGGGAGACGTGGGGGACTGAGCGATGTTCGCATAGCCTGGTTCGCCCTGAGAAGGAGGGTTGAACGTGGTGAAAGTGGGTGGGACACACTCGGGTCGGAGTAACTGCTGCTGCTGTGTTCGTGATGACGGCTTCGAGAATGTGGCTGACTATGTTGCTGTTGCTGTTGCTGGAACTTGTGCTGGTGCTGCTGTTGCAGCTGTAGCTGCTGCAAATGCTGGTGGTGACGCTGCAGCTGCTGTTGTGTGAGAGGCACTTGCTGGGGTGAAGGCTGGGGACACTGCTGGAAGAAGAAGAAGATGAGGACAGCAACGTCTGAGGCGAACCCCCCCCGGGCACGCTGTTTGAGGGCTATGCTTTGTTGTACTCCTTACTACGCGACGACGTCTTCTCCTCTTTCGACCCCTTGCGCCCCCGGATCGGCTGCCCTGCGGTTTTGGGGATCCCTGTGGGGATGGCTGAGGTCAGGGGAGGGGGTGGGGCTGTAGGGTGGGAGGAGGCTGACCTGACGCGCTGGTTGCTGGTGAGGACACACCTGCTGAGGAAGCTCTGTGATTTTCCTGAGGAAGAAGATTCGGTGGGTGGGTGCTCGGCTTCGAGTGGTTGGTATGAAGCTGCCCAGCTTGGAACTTTTCTTGTTTGATGACAAGGTGGGTAGCTTGGCGTGCTTCCCACTTGGGCGAGGGTCCACCGCACGAGGATCTCCACGGCTCTACTCAGACTTTCTTGCTACTACCAGGAGGTGCGACGAGAAACCTCCACCGATTCTGGCTTGGAGAAGCATGGCCGCGAAGTGCTGGGAGAAGGGGCTTCTGGATCACTGATGACACGTTCAACTGGTGAACTACCTAGGCGAGAAGGGGCTCACCAATCCTTGAAGAGTCTTTCTCCTTGGGCGGCCATCAGCTTTCCACTTAAGGCACGTGATGAGACTTCTTCCCCACCTTGAAGAAGAGGAGGTCCGTGACATCATCAGCAGATGGACTGGAAGCATGAGCACCAGACGGAGCCGAATCTGCAGCCCGCGTCTGCTGCATCCTCGCATTGGTATGAACTTCGCGCAGACGATGAGAAGAGGAAGAGGCTTCACTACATCACCAGGATCGCCACGAACAGGCAGAAACGTCTGCGAGCTGCCTGGCCATTTTTGCTGCCGCCCCTTTGGTACGGTGCGGCTTCTTGTCTTTGTATCTTGTTGAAGAAACTTGAACTTGTCTAGAATAGAGTTCTTGTTGGAAGAGGGAAGAGGAGGAAGTAGGTGGAAGGCAACTTGCGAGGAAGAACTTCTTTGAAGAGGAGAGGTAGATGATAGGTAGTAGGGCTTTGGCACTGGTCATGATTCGACGCGACTGTTTGTACGACCACAGGATGATCCTGGCACGACCTTCGACCATTGGCCGTGGGAGATCGGCTCTGACGATGATTCGGCGGCATTGGCTGTGCTAGGCGGCAGAGCTGCTGCTGAGATCCATCAATGTTACTAGTTGCACTGGAAGGTGGTCGCTTTTGAAGATGAGCGAGTGAGGGATCCTGGACCCAGAAGCATTTTTAACGACATATGACACAGGTGCTAAATACACAAAGCGTTCACGTTCTTCTTGTTTCCTTTTGCTAGTAATCCTAAACTGGGGGGGGCACATTCAGTTCCGAACCTGTAGTCATTGTGTTTGGTGTGTGTGTGTGTGTGTGTTGTGTGGTGTGTGTGTGGTGAAGTGTGTGTGCGCGTAGTGCTGCGCTCTGCTGAGTGTGTGTGTGTTTCAGGGCAGCAGCCTGCGCAACACCAGCCGCACACACGAGTAAGTGAGTGTTTGTGAGTGGATGAAGTGTAGCGTAGGTCGGTAGGGAGAAGGAGTGGGGGAGTCCCTCGTGCCACACCTGTAGGCTAGAAGGTGTCGAATGCAGGCTATCTGCATATGTCGAAATGATTATTCTGCAGCTCCGCATAATTCACTTTAAGGCAGTCTCCATGAAACTGGTTAACCAAGGGAAACATGACCTCTGTGGTGATACTAGGCACATGTGGAACAATGCTCGTCTGGCACAGACGTTTTTGTATCAATAAATTGTCTAAAAACTGGTGTATGTGTGTGTGTGTGGTGTGTGTGTGTGTGGTGTTTGCCCCCTGTGTGTGTGTGTGTTGTGTTGTGTGGTGTGTGTGCTATGTGCATTGTGTCGTGTGTGTGTTCCTGTGTGTGTGTGTGTGGCCTGTGTGTGTGTGTGGCATTGCTGTGCGGTCTGTTTGCTCACTGTCCCCCCCCTGTGTTGTGTGTGTAAGTACAGCCAGTGCTGTCGAGTGTCACTCGGTGGCATGGAGTCGTGTCCGTGTAATGCCTGCTATGTGCAGTGTTGAGGAGCGCGCTGTGAGGTTGGTTGGCGTAGTATGTGCATGCTGAGTAGGAGACGGAGAAGAGGAGAAGAGTATGCAGTGTGTGTGTTGTGTGTGTGTGTCTGTCGTTGTCGGGTGTGCCTGGGTGTGCATGTCGTGTTGTTGTATGCTGTGTGTGTGTAGGTGTGGTGTGTGTCGTGCTGTGCTGTGTGTGTGTCGTGTGTGTGTTCGTGTTGTCTGTGTTGTTTCTTGCGTGTTTGTTTGTAGCTGTGGTATTGTTGGTCGTGTCGTCATGTGCCGCGTTGTCGTGTGTGGTCGCTCTCTGTGTGTTATGGGCACGCCTGCTTCATGTGTGTGTGATGACATCGGGTCTTGTGTAAGTGCCTTCCACGGCATGACATCTCTCTGTCTGCTAAACCAGTGCTAATATTACATCCCGAGAGAATGCCACACATCAGCATGCTTAGGTAGAGCCACTACCAGTACTGTCTAGTCTTCCAAACCCTCATTTCTAATCACCATCTACACAAATGTACATGACTAACTGACTCTATGTATGTGAGCTCACCGGCCTTTTTAGTCTACCCTTTGTGTGTGTCGACCGACACGTTTTTGGTTTTTAGTTCCTGGTGTTGCCTGTGTGTGTGTGAATGTGGTTAGACAACCACCCGTCCCTTCTTATACTCCCCCGCGCTATTCTCCAAAACTGCTCGCGAGAGGACAATCGTAAATGTTCCGCCGCGTCTCCTTCTTTTGCGAGGAGTTTTCCTAGATGCTGTAGCCCGCCGACTGGCTTACCCTAACCCGTCCGCCTGATGATGCAGTTGCTCTTGTGACCCGTCTGGCGTAGTCTATGGATAAGGCAAGTCGTCACGTGCCACGGGTAGAGGTTCTGAGTCGCGGATTAGGTTCAACATCCTCCGGGTCTTCCTGTGTCGGGTGGTTGGAGAGGGACGTTCCCTTTGCAGACGGCTGGGGTTTCATCTCACAGAGTGGGCAGAAAAGAAGATTAGTCAGGTCTGATAGTACCATGAGAATTTACATTTGCAGTCTGCTGTGCATTGATTACGATAGCTGTCATTCTGTGAATCATTTGGGGAAATCTGGAAAGCTAGGAAAAAAAAAAAGAAAAAAAAAAAAGCAGCACAGTTGTGACTTTAGGTCGATCGAGCCACGCCAAATTCAAAAGACAAAATGCCTAATTATAATCTGTCGCCTACAATGTTGTTCGCCCCCCTGTTCAAGATATTATGAAGGACTAGTAATGCTACAAAACGTAACAATGACGCCACACCCCCCACATCTAGCGTGTTAAAAAAGAGAATCTAAACTACTCATTGCTTTATACAATTAATCCTTTATTTTTCAGCCCGGTCTGCACAATGCACGTTATACACTATGTCATACATACCCGCACTAGCTAGTGCTTGCGTGCATGTGGCACACACACACAGAACACATGCGTCACACACCAACACATTGTCTGCCTACACATAACCATGATGCGGCATAAAGCTCCAGTTCAAGCACGAAGCTTACACACGCAACCACACAGTCCATATCACCACCCCCCCCCCTACAGCCGGGTGCGTCTACAACACACACCACGTCACGCCACCACATCCCAAATTCACCCTACCCAACCACACACCCACGACACACAGAACCACTATCAAACACCACACAGACACACACACACGTCACAGCATATGCATATTATCACCCACGTACGACACACAACAGCACATCCACAGATCGACAAATCGGAGTCAACCACACCCTATTCCACACCCATGCACATCAATATTTGACACTTCCCACACACACACCCACACATCACCACGCACACAGTCAGCATGGCACCCCACAACTCATTGATGTGAATCTGCCTGCTATAAACGATCTGTTGGGCTTTAGGAAACATGCAAATCATTCTTCAGGGAGCATGCACTGCCTCCTTTCAGAGTTACAGGGGCAGCCGAGGGAAAACTCCCTGTCCCACTGGGGCAGATTGGGGTCAGCGCATTGGACTGTCAGTGGCTAGGAGAAGAAAAGTATCTGATACCACACTCAGGCACAAGATGTTGAATCCCAGTCGATTGACTTAATAGCCTATAATGGTACGCTTGTCCTCAGACAATGACTCCAAAATGAAACAAGATTAAACTAAGAAAGGGGACACGTTATTCCAAACTAACTGTCGGTGGCCTGATCTAGATTACTGACCAGATCCCGATTTGAAACGAAACATAGAGGTATTGGGAGTGCGATACATGCCACAAGTACTGTTCAACGTCATTATATAACTTCATTATCCATCATATCACTATCAATTAATTCAATATCACAATCCAATCACAAACAGTATAACGAGCTCGCCAGATTAAAAAAAAAAAAAAAAAAGGAGGTACTAGCACAAACGGGACATGACCCAATGCTAGGCAGACTAAAAGAGCAGGATGGCCTAGACTGTTCATTAGTCCGTTAGCTCTGTCTATATCCTTTGGTTTTTCTGTTTTTTTTTTTTGGTTTCAATTCTTCAAATGATATATGTCACCTAATGTAGTCTCTGTGTGTGCTACAGTTTGCTGAATCATGAGTAGTAGAGGGCAAGAGAGAGAGAGAGATGAGAGAGAATGTGCACAAGTGGCTTGTTCGATATCAAGCAGAGAGACAGAGAGAGAGAGAGAATGTTGCCATGGTGCATGTTCTTTCAAAGAAGGCTAATAATATGTCGTTCACCTGAGCAAGTCAGTGTAGTACAGCACTGGGGGCATGCTATACACGTCTATGGCATCTGCATACCTTCTAGGCAGTAGGGTCCAGAAAGCAGGACAACAAAGGAAAGAAAAAGAAATGAAAGAACACGAAACTTACAGCTTCAACTAGCACACAGAAGTGAAGTGATGATAGAGATGGGGTGGGGGGGTGGGCGGTGCCTCCACGGTGGTGTGGGGGGGGGGGGGGGGGGGTGAGGGGGGGGTGGTGGGTGGTGTGGGGGGGGGGGGTGGGGGGTGGGGTGGTGGTAGTGGGTGGGTGGGGCCAGGTGGGGTGGTGGAGGGCGGGGTGGTGGGGGGGGGGGGGGGTGGGTGCAGGGGGTGTGGTGGGGGGGGGGGTGTGGTGTGTGTGGGGGGGGGGGGTGGGTGGAGCGGGGGTGGGGCGGGTTATGGGTGGTGGGGTGGGGGTTGGGGGGGTGGTGGGGGTTGGGGGGTTGGGGGGGGCGGGGTTGTTTGGGGTTGGGTGTAGACAACACGTAGACAGTACAGGCCCGCCGACAGAGCAATACATGGACATGCTGACAGACAGATGAGCAGACAGTACGAGACAGAGATAAGAGAAGGAGATCTCGACGTAGATAGAGAGAGAGAGAGAGACGAGAGAGATTAGAGAGAGAGATTCAAATTATTGAGGCCAGAGACGACAGAACAGTAACGGAGACAAAAAAGACAGACAGAACAGACTGACCGAGGAAACACATATGGCTTGTTAACCAGGTTCTTGGGTCACACTTCATCTCCGCGGCAATACGGTTCAGGAATCTCTATCAAAAAAACATCACCAAGAGAGAGACCAAAGAACCAAGTAAGCAGCAAATAGGAGAGAGGAGAGTGTGTGTGAAGGATGTTGGGAGGGGGTGGGGGGGGTGGGGGTGGGGGGGGGGGGGGGGTGGATGATGGGTGGGGGACCGAGAGTGTGTGCAGAGCAGTTTGAAGGTGTCATTTTGTTGTTGGGTCCTGTGGCATACTGTGCTATTTGTGAACTAGTGGTTGTCGTGTGTGTGCCTTTGTGTCTGTGTTCACTTGCATCAGTAGCAATTCTAACAACACAATGACAGCTTTTGTATCATTCATCTTTGTTCCTCATTTCACATTTACTTGATCGCTTTTAAAGAGAAGCGCTCTTGAAAACTGGTATACCTAGCATATGGCGTAAACTCTATCAGTTGTGGTCATTATGCTGTCGTTCTTACAGTTAGCAGAATCATCTTAATCTAATGAGCCAGACCACTCTCTACAGGCTGTGTTTCGTCTTTTGTCCTTCGCCTGCTATTGTGACTACTGATTTGATCACTTTGATACACACACACACACACACTACAACACACACAGCACAAGAAAAAATGCGGACTAGTCAAGTTCTTGCAATCCAGATATGTTTCGAGAGAGTTTGTTCAAAATTTCTTCTCCCGTCCATGACCACAGTAAGTTTGTGCAAGATCACCTCTGTGAGGTGGTATTCAATTCTTCTCCTAGGTCCCCTGCCCACAGTAAGTTGTGACCAAGTCACATGATGAAGGTATTCACAATTTCTTCTCAGACGTCCATGCCAACAGTACGTTGTGACCAAGAAATCTTGTCAGTCAAGTACCATGGGCCACTGCTTGTTGGATGGACTAGGCCCTGTCGTAGCTCCCTGTCCCAGCATTGCTGCTGTTGCGGTGACATGATGGGCGAGAGAATGTCGCTATCGCGTGGTCCCAAGTAGGATATCAACTAATGAGCCCAGCCCCGGAGAACGAGCGCAGGGAAAGAGGTGCCACGAGGATGCAGAAGGGCTGAAAACACCCCACCCCCAGCACAAAGAAAAAAAGAAGAAAGATTTTAACAAGCCGCAGAACAACATTTTGTAAACAGTTGACAAGACCAATTCACGGCAGCCAGCAACAGCCAGAAGGATAAGACATGCCAGATGTTCTTCTATCAGTCCTATACTAGCGATACTGTCAATCTATGGCTGTACAGAAAGAAAAAACCATAGCGGTAGTTCTAGACCCCTACGACCGAACTCCTCCTGACCCTGTTAAATACAACCCTGACCATCGGAGGCTACATCAGCAAAATGTGGAAACAAGGACAGAGTTCATGCAGTTAACTTACAGCACTGACAGTGTGTGTGTCATGCACCCCACTGCCGTCTTCCACTTCCTTACACACCACAACACCACACACACAAAACACACGCCACACATCACACACATCACAAAACACACAAGCTTCCCCATTCTTACAGGACCTACCTTTTTGACCCCACATCCCTCCAAAAACACTCCTTACTAGCCCCCTGTAATATGCCTGACAGGACTCGACTGTCCGATCAGTACACCTATTATTCAAGTCCTGAACTTCACGTGCTTAGCTATTGCCTGATTCCGTTATGGCTGCACTTAAACCTCCGGTTGGGGCTGGCAATTAGTTACGCGTGAATTTATTTGCCCTTTCCATCATTCCCTCCCCCATATTCAGATTTACGACTAGTAGGCCAGTTGGTAATTTTCAAAATACCATGTGCGAGAAGACCCGAGATGGACCGAGGTTCCCCTACTCCCCTGTTTCGGGAGGGAGATTGCGAAAATTGAGTTAAGAGAAATCGACGAGAGAAGAGGGAGGACCCACGGGAACCTCGACGAAAGGAGAGAATGTCTGAGAGAAGCACCATGCCCCCCCCCCGCTTGCGTGTGTTGCAAGTGTGTGGTGTTGTGTGTGTGTGGGTGGGTGTGGTGTGTGTGTGCTGCTGTTGTTGTGTTGTTTGTCTTTGTCATCGTTGTTGTTGTGCTTGTTGTCATCATCGGTTTTGTTGTTTCTGTCGTTTGTTGAGTTGAGAGAGAGAGAGAGGACGATGAGAGAGAGCTGACGAGAGACGAGGAAGAAGAGAGTGTTGTGTGTGCTACATGCTGGTAAAATACTGTTGAAGCTACCGTCCACCAAGCACCCATAGTACCTGCATCTTGCATGTGCACACTGTACCTATCAACATCCGTTACGAGGACTGTCACGCGAGCCACAGCCGCTTCAAAATCGTTTTGACTACGTGTTGAAAAACACTCCGTGAGGGGTGTGTGTGGGGGTGGTGTGCAGTGTGTTGTGTGTGTGTGATGCGTGGAGTGTGTGTGTGTGTTGTGTGTGTAGTGTTGTGTAGTGGGGTGTGGGGGTGGGTGTGTGTACATGAGTGTATTAGGGGGTGTGTGTGTGTGGGTGTGTGTGGTGTGGTGTGTGTGTGTGTGTTGTGTGTGTACATGTTGTGTGTGTGGTGTCGTGTGTGTGTGTGCGCGTGCGAACGCGAGAGGTGAGGTCGAATGTGTTGTGTGTCCCTATACAAGCGGTGTGATGTGTGTGTGTGTTGCGTGTGAGTGTGTGGTGCTGGTGGTGTGGGTCGTGTGTGGTGGGGGGTTTGTGTGTGTGTGTGTGTTACATGTGTGTAATGTCCTTGTGTGGGTGTGTGGGCCTGGGTGTGTGTACATGTTGTCGTGTGGTCATGTGTGTGTGTGTGTGTGTGTGTGCGTGGCGCGCGCGAGCGCGTTGTTTTATGTGTGTGTGTGGTGTGTGTGTCGTGTGTTTACAAGCGTGTGTGATGTGTGTGCGTGTGTGTGTTTGCGCGCGCGCACGTGTACGTGTACATGTGTTTGCGCGACCTAAACCTATGCCGTGGCAGGTTCGGCCACGACACCAAAGGCCAGGGCTGTCGTTTGTACCCACTCAAAGGTTGCCGTGCGGCCCGAAACACGGAGGTGCACCATAAGGAACTGCACAAAAAAAAAAAAAAAAAAAAAAAAAAAAGAAAAAACGCTTCACGGTCCTGAAAGGTGGGCAAGCTTCCACGCCTCCAGCGTTTGAAAACAGATCGTTACAACTGCCGGGGCCGAAGCTTGCACGTGTGTGTGGAGGTGTAGTGTGTCCGGCTGCTATAACAATCTCTCTATATTCATCTCTATCGGACGCTCTCTCTCTCTTCTTTCGTGTTCACCAGTATGCGCAGAACTCAAAGAGAACCCACCCGCTTGGCAAACATGACATCTAATGTTTTGTCCATTCTCTGGAACCCACACCCACACACAAACACACACATAACACACGACACTCTACGAACAAACACAACCACAAACACACCACACAAAACACACACACGCGCGCGCGCGCCGCCGCTGCGCGCGCACACACACAACATCCCACACACACACGAGTACCTCACAAATCTGGTTACTCAATTCACACCGGTTGCAATGGGACCAGTAAATTACGACAGACATTTCGCCGAAATTGATTATTTAAAGGGCCCGACGCACGTACCGTGGGTGCCCTATACCCCCTGTGTTGACCTAAATAACGATAGAACCTAGGGAATACGGTTCAATGACGGAGAGCCTTCATTCACCTGCCCGGCTTATGGTTCGCGTTCCGCATGTTGACGCGATATGACTGTTATTGTTACCCAGCGATTATAACGGATTTTTTTGAGTGAAATATCTTCGCAAACGGCCTTTTCCGGTCGTCTTCCCCGTGGCGGCTCTTTTTGGGACTGTGAAATTAAAGACCAATTCGCCGTCAAGGTCTTTATCAAGTCGGGGAAGCTGAGTAGGGAATGTCTCTCGTATCAAACTCCAAATAGTCGTTGCTGGTGGTGGTGTGGTTGTAACTTGGGAGAGTCTCCACAATCATACTGCCAAATCGTCGGCGTCGTCGTCGTTGCTTGTTGTAATAGGTGAAAGTCTCCCCACCCACACATTATCAACTTTAAATCCGTTCGTTGTCGTGTGTAACCCGAGGAGAGTCTCCACACAATCGCAATTTCAAATCAGTCGTTTGGCATGTAGTTTTGTTGTATTAGGAATGCTCTCCATTACATCACACTTCAAATTGTAGTCGTTGTGGCGTGTTGTTGTTGCTTATTTGGGAAGAGTCTCACACATTTCGCTCAAATAGCGTGTAAGTAGTGTTTATTGGTAATTAGGGAACGTCTCCACCATAACTTCCAAAATGTCTCGGCGTTGGTGTTGTTGTAATCGGGAGAAGTCTCCACATTCAACTTCAAATCGGCTGTTGTTGCTGTGGTGTTTTAAGTCGGTGACGCGCTAATAGCTGTGGGCCACCGGGAGGAGACGGGGACCGATATCTGGTTTCACGTCCTTCAGCAATTCATCAGATTTCCAACTTTTCCCCTATGCAGGCGCGGGTCATTCCGTTACGACAGCCGGTTGTGCTAGCTCAGGGATACGCGGAGTATCCTATTTTCACTGTCACGCGTATATGTCAGTCCCCGCCACTGACAGAACACACCCAGTCTTCTTCTTTCTTTATTTTAATAAGGAATAGATGAAAGGGATAGACAGGGGAAAAATCAGCTTATCGCACAACCCTACGTAAAATGATGGTGTTGGAGCGGGGGAAGGGGGTCCGGGAGCGACAACGATTTTTGTTTACAGACGTATAGAAGAGCTCTCAGCTTCGTGGCCTATATAGAGGTTCCTCGGCGCGTCCTGGTAAATAACCAGTTAGTGATAGACTGGCCACCCCTGTGATGACAGCTAGCTTACTTTAATTGTTTCCCCGACTAGGATATATTAATTCCCACCCACACACCCAACATCGCTCATCGCAGCACAAAGAATTTATCTTGCTTTGCCAGGACCTTAGACTGGCGCGCACCACAAACAATAACAGCACGCACAAATTGATGGGATGACATGAATAATAATGAACGTAGTCACTGGTTGGAGGCAAACACCGTAGCTTTTTTGATTTCAGAGGTCAATAGCCCCTTTAACTTAATCCCTTCAAGACCGGTTGGCTATATTCATTTGACCGAAGCTCCTTTACCGTTCCGTCAGCTGAATACACCCAGAGTCTGCTTAATCTAGACAACTGTACTATTAAGCTGCAGTTGGCTGATCTCGTGAGTCGCAGAGGAGCAAGCCAAGGCGATTACCACATACTCTCTACAAGCACCGTCCTACATTCCCTCTTTTTTTTCTACAGTCAATCGCAATTATGTCTTCCTTGACTCCGATCCCTCTTTAGCCACCAGGTTGCTGACCAGACGACACGTTGAGCTTACTTAGTCCTGGACTGATGTTCGTATTAGCCAACTTTATTGATATAGCAGCAGTGAGCGCTACGACCGGACTCGTGCAATGGGTTGGATACTGAAGTGATGAGACGTTTTCCTTGGATTGGGGGAGTGGAGGACAAGTCATTGGGAATCGTTGCATTAGAACTTAGACCTCGAGTACAAAAACTATACTAAACACCAGCACAGCACACCTAATGTACAATAGGGCCCGGTCAGCACCCGGTTATTCAAGGTGCAGCGGGTCACAAGGAACAAAACCCAAAAGTCGTGCTAAAGGCCTTATTTCGAGAGAGAACCGGAGAGAACAGGAGAAAGATGGAGACGAGTGGTGCCTCACCTCCGGACCCACTATAACACTGCAACCGGAAACGACCGTATAGCAAGGGAAATTAAAGCAGGCTTGTGAGGCCTGAAGATTTACCCCCAAGACCTCCAATTGGATCCCCTCCGACCCCCCGACACTGACACCCCCCCGAGATGGAGAATGTATGTATAGTATGTTATATTGTCAGCCCATGAAGTTACGGGGCATCCCCCTTGCATAACCACCTCCAATTACGTCGGGTTAACACCATCAAACATCCTGTTTGAATTGTTTATTTACACCCATGAATCACATATCCCGACCCTTCTGTGCTACGAGTGTTTTCTGCAGCATGCGCTTGTTTATATTTTAAACCATACACTTGTGACCCCAAATTGTACGATTCATCCTAATGCCCAACATAATGTTGTCTTTCCTATGATCCGTCGCATGTGACCATTCCTCCACAATTGCTTTCTCCCCTCACCTGTGAATAGCAGTATGCGTCACCCCTAATTCAATTCTCTCACGCCCTCGCTTCCCACTCCATTCGTCTTCAACATATTCTTGACACTATTTTCGGTGACCTTCTCAGTCAGGGTTCAGACAGACTTGGGGAGAAATGAAACAAAATTACATCAACACCATCCCCTTTCCCAGCCACATTTCCCATTTAACCCCCCCAGCGCCGGTTTTCCCCCAATCATGTTCAATCATACATAGCACACACGGTGAGGTAGGTGAGAATCTTTTCATTTTCTTACACTCGCTTGAATTAACAGAAAATGAAAGAAACAGTAACTCTTGACAACAAAATGCGTTTACACTCCCCAGAAGTAGGACAAACTGTCAGGACAATTAGAATTTATTTGTCAAGTGCCTTTGTTGTTTGGTTTTCTGTTCTGTCTGGGTTTTCTTCAAGAATTGTCTGAGGTTTTGAAGATTGCTTGTTCCAAATTTCTCAAACTTTCCCCAACCCACAGACACCAAAATGCCCCTTTCCCCAAAACTTCAAAGTGGGAAATACCGACCACCGTTCTTTTTAGCCCAAGCTGCTGTCCACCAACTATTCCCAGTCTGTGGGAACTCTGTCAGGGACATAAGTTTATGCTCAATTCCGGAGCTCCTCTCTTACCCACACACCACACACACACACACACACACACACACACACACACCGGCACACCTGCTCCCGCGAAAAGCACTTCAGGGAAGTTTCACGTAGTGGCAGTTCCAAGACCCAACCAATCATGTCGCCATCAGAAACACATCAATCACGACACGCTTGTGCTTGCCGATCAGTCCGTAAGATTGGTTATCAGTGTTTCGATCTTACTTTCGCAAGGCCCCCAGCAGCAATTTGACGGTTATAATCGCTTTAGTGTGAGTGAGAGCCTGTCGCTGATTGTGAGGTGAGCGTCCCCGCTATGAACAAACGTCTGGTCACACGTAATTCTTCCAGCCGAAACACTCCCCATAAACTTGCCGATACCTGTTAGACTTAGATTCGGACTTTAGAAACGGAGTCACCACTGGCTGGTTTGAGACTATGGAGGTAACAGAAATGGGGAAAATGAGGTCACCGTGACAGCAGGGCATAAAGGGGCCTACAATTGAGGCCCAGGAAATCTGGAGCGTGTATGTGTCTAAATGATGATCAAAGAGGGGTTTGATCAATGGGGTTGACAAAAAAACGCGTAGGTGGAAGTTCTGATCGGGAGATTACGCTTCCATTTCATGATATATCCCGGGATTGTCAACCAGGCCCGAGCCGAGAGAACACTGACATCCATTGCAGTGTTGGACTACAGAACCATTGAGAAGAAACAGACTCCTCTGAAGTGGACTAAGTATGTAAGTGTAGTCGGCATTTGTGCAATGAAACTTATGCGGGTGAGGTACAGAAAGAGTCGTTCCATTTGAGCGCATCAATAGCACAAAAAGGGTTCAGGGTTATAGCGGGGGCAGACGCGTGGAGCGGTATCCCGGAAAGATATCCCACGATTTCGGAAACCGTTTCGTTGAACTGAACCTTGTACCGGCGTTTCGTCAGGTTCATGGTTGGTATCTCGGATATTTGTTGGTCAGTCAGGTTGGTTCTATGGTTAAAAAGGAAGATGCTCAACCACAATGTTCGAGAAGTCCAAGACACAGACAGACGCCGCGCCCCATGGACCCCCCCCCCCCCCCCCGCAGATATTATTCCCCCCCCTAACCCTTGCACCCCCCCCCCCCCTCTCCCCGGGGACACGTTTATGGTCTGTACCCCCCACCCCCCCCCCCACAAGTTGTTCCACTCCACACCCCCCCGTTTCGTAGGAGGTCCCATGGTGTTGGTGAATGCTCGTTTAAATATTTTGTTGACCCAGCCACCCTTATTCTATAAGGCCCCTTAAGTTTAAGGAAAGATTCCCCCCTCAACTAACCCCCCCAATCCCCCCCTTTTTTCCCCACCGTTGTCTTACCCCCAGTGGACCAACAGACACCACACCGACTCCCCCCCCCCCCCCCCCCCCCCCCCCCCCACCCCGTACCCCCCACCCCCCCCACCCCCACCCCCCCCCCCCCCCCACCCCCCCACCCCCCCCACAAAAAAAACAAAACAAAAAAATAAAACTCTATTTTGTCTGGCTAAACACAATACGCGCAGCCATAGCAAGCAAGACCGACAAATTTACCAGTCAAGGCAGCGTCCCAAGGATTGTGTCTTGAACTTGCTATTCTCCTTGTTCTTCGTCAGTTTTAACTGCCCAAAGATTTAAATAAAGTATGGCCCAAATCCGTCGCCGTCAGTGACCCCAGACCGCTTAGTCACGCGGGAAGAAAAGAAAATGAATTCCGTATAATAAAAAAAAATAAATAAAAAATGAAACTAAAATGAAATAAAACAACCAAATCCATCCCCCCGTCTGAATTTCCATGGCCCTTGGGAATATCAATATCTGTCCTGAAAACAGTGTTTTAGTCTATAATAATGGTGGAATAAAAGTGGTCCCATTCGGAAATAAAATCGATGTAATTAGCTTGCTTCTAGGAAACTCGAAAAAGACGAGAAAGTGCAAGTGTATGTGAACTCTGAAAAGAAGTCTGAATGGTTGACTGCGAGGTGACTGATTTGGATGATTTCCTTGTGTAAATTAGTACGGAAAGAAGTAAACAGTATTCGTGTCAGTCGAAATATCTGACAGGTTGACTGATTCTGAGATGATCTTATTGTGTGACAGTCTACGGATGCACAGACACACGTATCTGTCACCTAAAAAAAAACAAAAAAAAAAAAAAAAAAAAAAAAAAGTTTGAGTGTTGAGACTGATTGATTGACTGATTTCATTGCTGGTGACTGGCTGGGTGGGTTCATGTGTCAGTGTGTATTTTTGAGAAGGCTCCAACTGAAGAAGACAACCCTTACGAACACAGCTAGGTTTAATAAGAAACTGGCATTGGAAGGGTGGGGTATGGTGGGGGAGTGTGGGGTGGGGTCGACACACAAACTGAGAAAAAAGTCACAATTTCATGGACCAAAACACAACAATGAAGCAACAACAACCCAAAAAAGAAGAGTCTCCGTTATGGTTATGTGACAATTCGTGTTTCAAATGACAACGTTTTAAGCCTTAATGATATGTTTTAATGAAGCATATGCTTCAAATGGTAAATCTCGGAGTATTAAAGACATCAATATTGACCACACCACCACAATAAATTCAGGGCATGAATTTCAAAAAGAAAAAAGGAAATGGTCGCGTGGAGATGGTGACGGAGAGAGGCGAGGAGAGGGGGCCCCGGGAGAGCCGGATGTAGCCCCCCCTCGCCGATAGGCGAGAGAGTGAGCAGAAGCAAGCTGAAAACTACCTGAGGATGGAGATCGTCTCATCGAAGAGATCGAGGACGGACGAGAGAGATGAGAGGTTTGAAAACGAATTTTTGTACCGAAACAGTTTTTTCGGATGTCAAAATACGTATAAAATGCTCAATACGGGGTAACCCCCAAGATTAACTCAGCAACACAGACAGCTTTCTGCTTGAAGGCCCTAAACTCCTGTAGGCCAGCTTTGGCCACGGGAAGGCCCGTTGAGCTTTTCGTCCTGTCCTGGTGGGACATCAAGTAATCCTGTCGAAAAATGCCGTTGTATTCTGGAGTTATGGACCGTTCCTTGTTCTCATCAATACACCGTTCTTTGACACCCTGGCCACTACATTGGGGTTGTGAGTTTGTCTTTTGGCTTTTTCCACTGTATTTTCCCCCTCTCCCTTATTGGCATCGTACGTCCATCAAGAGAACTTATGGACACCTTTGCATGATTCTTTCAGTGTTTGTCGCCTACACGCAACATTAGAAACCTGCCCAGTATACACGCTGTCCCGCCACAGCCATAGGCGGATTGGAGGTCTATTCGGCGAGGGGGGCAACGGAGCACCACCGAGAAAAGCCTCCCGGCCTCGAATTATTGCTAGAGCGAGACTCACTGGGGTTTGTCGTGGTCAGTCATATAATGGTGCTGTCATTCTTGCCCCTATACAATCAACCCAATCTTTCGATTTTATCGCACCCGCCACGCATTGGGCGCGAGCCACTGCAACCAATTTTTTCAACCTCCTTTTCCTAACCTTGATAATGGGTGACCTATAGGACCTCTCCTGGGACCAAATATCTCCTTGTATCGTCGAGATTGACATGGCGGCTTTCTGTGATGTGTGGCAGGTATATACATGTATGAGTCTTTGAATACGCAAAGTGTGTCAAGCAGGTTTGAGGTCAATTCCGGACACAAAAGGACATGCTACAACGTATTTCTAAGATTCGATCCCTTGCGTGCTTATTGTTGCTAACAAAATGAACCAAACACGCAAACCCAGCAATCGCAGGAATCCAAATAACAAAACCTAATACTTTTTTTCAAACAAAAGGACTGATGGGGGATAATCTGGGTTTGCCTTTATCGACAAATGTTATCACATTCTCAGGGGAACCTGTATCCATTCGTATGGATGTTCCGGGGATACTATGCAGAATCTTTAGAAGTCAATCTAAATTCACTGAATACAATAAACACAAAAACAAAACGCGCGTCGCTTTAATGCCTCTCGACCAAATAACAACGATTGTGGATACCAGGTTTTAGTTCTTTTAGTCATTTGCCTGTCTTTTCGGTTATAAGGTGCCTCGTTACTGATCAGTGCGATCGGTTTATTTGTTTTGACAAAAAACAAAAAAAAACAAAGTGTGTCCGTTTTACTTGTCTTGTCTCTTCTTCGTTCATTTTTTTTTTTTCAGTGAATCAAGTAGAATTTTCCGCCTTGCAGGGTTAGATCTACTGCGTAAAGATATATCCACAGACCCTTGGCCAGAAACACAAAGCTTCGCACACGGAGTGAGCACCTCTGCGCTGCTGTGATCGCCCCACCGTTCCATATACCACCCAAGAAACCTGGTTACATGTCTCGTTATTACGTCTCTATCATGCACTCTCGTTAGAATTAAGGTCTAATTTTCCCCAGAAACCGATGAAACACAGCGTCTTTTAAATTAAAAAAAAGTCCCTGCTTGGAAATACGGATCAACCGTGCTCTGATCCGAGATATGCCGTTTCACTAGTGTAGTTTCTGTGGTTGTTTTTTTGGTAGGTATCAACCGAAGATGAAGCCACGATTTGACTCGAATCGTGGCCCCGTTACTGTTACAACCCAAAAACAAAGCGCTACCGCCCAACTATGCCGTTCAACTGCAAACCACACGCAAACGCAGCAGACGCCATGCCAACGATTCAACCATATCCGAGGGCTTGCTTCGAGTGGCAGACATAAGGGGAGACAACACCCGCCAGTTTCCAGAGCTTGATTGTCTGAAACAGGGGCTAATTAAACCCGCGATTTGCAGACGAACACTGTCTTACCTCACCTGTTTGTGTGTTTTACGGCGAAGATTCCTCTCTCCGTGTCTCGCCTTAGTCACCGTTACGGATCCAGGGGGTAATATTATACAAGCGGCCTGATCGCATGAAAAACCACTGTCAACGGCTGCGACAAATATACGCACAAAGATAATGCGTGATCTCACCCCCTCCCCACCTCCACATCCGCGCTCACCTCACTCTACTCGCCACCGTTTGCCCTCTCGCTTCTTTTCCAGTACTACTTGCCACTCGGGCCAATGGCTGCGATGGCCCACAATGATAACTGGCCACAACTTCCGCTGCTTGTGAACAATGATACTGACACCACCAATTCGCTGGCGAAGGGAAGTCTAAAGACCACAGGACCCAAGCGGGATTGGTCTTTTTCCCGCTCCCCGACAGGAAGTCGATTGGGGGTCGAGGGCCCCCCCCCTCTCTTTTGCTTTTGCCATCAATTTTGGCGATTCTGGTTGGCGTATGTGGGGGCCCCGCGTCAATCTTTCACCCTTTTGCATAAATGAGAAACTCAGAATATAAATTACACCGCCGCACCTCGGCGTTACACCGAAACCAAAACTTATTCATCATTAATAACGAGCTATTCTATAGATTCCTTAGGTTTTGATCGTAGACAAATGACGAATAGGGCTCCATCCCTGCGATCGTTTCCTGCGCGTTAGACTTGGTATACAAGTATTGTTTTACCGAACAGAATTATTGATCTCGAATAGTGTTCGGGTGTTTGGCGCCGTGCGGCTCTGAACCGCAGAAAAGATGCTAAGGTAAAGACAAAGAATAGCTCTCGTGTAGGACGATTGACACCCGTGCGGTTCCCGTGTGTGTGCCTGTCTCGTTTTGATAGATTAGTTTCGTTGCGTGCAAGAAAGCGGTCGGTCCCCGCGCAATATCATGATCGAGGAGTATTCTATCGGCCTCTTGGCGATTGGAGGACCTGAGTATCAAGCCCACTTCTCTTTCTTTTTTACATTGAGAGAACAAGAGACGGCGAGAGAGGCGTTGCGAGACTGCTCTTGAGGTGAGTGTGGTGTTCGCGTGTGTTGCTCGGCGCCGTAGCCTCCACGCCATGGCACCCTGCTGCGTTCGAGGCGTAGTGGGGGTCTACCACCCCCCCCTGGTGGAGGGACATCCCTCGCACGTTCCCTCGCCGGCCCCCCCCCCCGCCCCGTCGGAGACCCCACAGGACCCGAGAGAGAGAGAGAGAGAGAGAGAGAGAGGGAGGGTAGTGGCGTTAACGGAGCTTAGATGAAAGACCACCCAAAAGAAAAAGCCCGAAAAACGAAAAAAAACACCAACAAAAAAACAACGACAGGAGCAACCGTACACGTGGCGCATCTTCGACGAGCACAGGAGTACATAAGCCACATGGCGCATGCTCCCCGATCCACCACCCCCCCCCCTCTCTACTCTCCTTCCTCTCTAAATACTCAGATATGTCAAGATGTCTGTTTAATAATAACGCAGGAAATATACTAGTTAAGAATGTGAACCAAAAGAAAGCCACTTCAGCGCAAGATAATTACAGTTCAGTGTAAGATCGAGTTTAAGTTGACAATACTTGTTTCACCCTAATTGACAGTAAGACGCCGTATTATAAAACGCACGCATCAGGACCCGAAAAAAGTCAAGGTCATTTTATGGACGCAAGATTGAATATAAATGACGGAGGGGGGAAATAAGCTTGAAATTAAAGGTTGTGCAGCCACAATCTACTAAAAAAAAAAAGGTTTGCAAAAACATCTAACACACCAAACACACACAAAGACACCCACACACACACACACACAAACACCAACACGAACACGAAAACACACAACACCCACACACACACCACACACACCCCCCAAAAACACACTTATAATTGGGACAAAGAAAGCCCTCTGACCACGAGCGTGTGACAGAGTGATACGAAACTTTGGTTGTTGTTTAGACTAGTAAAGCAAAAACAAAACAAAAACAAAATAAATAAATAAAAAAAGAAGAACCATCAAGAGGGGTGGAAGAATTTAAAAGTCGCAATATGAATCATCTTCCAGGTGAGTGGTGGGTGGTGGTGGTGGTGGTGTGTGGTGGTGTGGTGTGTGTGTGTGTGTGTGTGAGGGGGTTGGGGGGGGGGGGGGGCGGGGGGGGGGGTTATTTCACAAAGGTGAATCACTTGCTTCCATCTGTCTTAAGAAAAGATGGCAGAGGCAAAAATCACAGCTTTGAAAAAGACCTTCAAAACAGTAACAAAAAAAAAACAATGGTGATGACAAGCGGATGAACAAAGTCCGTGTCAAAACAATGACCATACAGTATACATGTGACATTTTGCATGCAGACAAACGTCAGCCAAGTAAACTCCTTAAAAGGGCACTTAAATACATATGGGGGCAAAAGTATATCAATGCGAATATGCTAATTCAGTTCATTACGGTGATGGAGCGTTGAACACAAATTCTGACCACTGGGAAAAGGGGACACACCACACACAACACAAAACACACACACAACCACAACACACACAACCAGAACCACCACCACACACACTGAAAGATGGAGATAGATAATGAGAGTTGCGACTTTTATTCTTCAACCTCTCTTAGGATTATGGACATCAGAGATTACCAGAAAGGCTTAGGCCCTACTTTTTCAAACGGATGATATGAATTATCGAATTACAAACACATGGCTGTACTTCTGGGTTTTAGAACGTACAAAAGGAACATCAGAAAACTGTCCCACTGCATAGTTAAAACACAACACCACAACACACACACAAACACACACACACACACACCACACAAAAAATCTGTTTAAATATTTGAAAGTAAGTGTGGGTTGTTTATACTGTGTGGTGTATTGGGTGTGTGGGACAATGGGCAACGGATAGCTCAGCTGGTTAGAGCTCCGGACTCGTAAAAAAAAAAAACCCAAGCGTTGCGGGTTTTTTGCGAATCTCCACCGGGCAGTTTCGGTTATTCAATAGGGGCATTTTTTCCATCGGAGCGTTGTTAAACATGGTTTATATACAGTCCTTCGAATGAGGACCTATCAAACCGATTCTTAAGTGGTGGTGGGAACGCACGAACGAATAAACAATTTGCACCACACCATCACCAACTTTCGGAAGAAAGAAGGAAAAACGGCCCAGTTTTGGAGTTTGGTAGGATGACACCATTCTACAATAGCATGCACCTTTCCCAAAGATGGAGTAGTATGGCTGCCTTAATGGCGTGGATTTTAATATTACCGGGATAATAGAAAAAAACGGGCATGAAACACCAAACAATCCACTCCCTTTGTTGGGACAGATGGGGACTTAATACTTGACTGTCTATACAGGGAGGTGTCCGCAGGAGTATCAGCCCTGCGTACGCAGAAAGAGTAGGAGAATACACTAAACAATGCTGGAAACCAAAACCTATGCTGTATTAATACACCCGTCATTGTTGTTGTTAGTTATTCCTGGATTTCAAGAGTATGTATCTTTTTGGTCGTTCTCCTAATCATTTATTAACATTTTTGTTAAATAATTAAAATTGCAAAGCTTACATCGCATAGAGTTTTTGGACGTGCTTGTCACGAGTCATCTTTTTACACGACACACACACACAACCAGGCTATCTCGCGGCTCTCTCTCGCCTCTCGTCTCTGGTTCTCTCTCTCTCTACATCACACACACACAACAAGCTCCTCTCGTCTCTGCCTCTCTCTATCTCTCTCTCTCTCTCTCTCTCTCTCTCTACCACACACACACACACAGTCTCTCTCTCTCTCTCTCTCTCTCTCTCTCTCTCTCACACCACACACAACACACACACACACACACAGTCTCTCCTACCTCTCTCTCTCTCGGTCTCTCTCTCTCAATCAATCACTCGCACCACACACACAAACAAAACACACACAAACACAACACACACAACACCACAAACACATACATAAAGAGTCTATCTCTCTTCTCTCTCTCTCCTCAACACACACACACCACACCACACGCGCGCGGCGCGCAGCGCGTGGCGCGCGTGCGCACCTGTATTAGTGATAACCACCAAATATCGTTTTAAAGGAAAGAAAAAAAGAAAAGGCGGAATTGGGGGGGGGGGGCGGGGAGGGGGGGAGTAGTGTAAACGTAATTGTCAGGATGGTGCTTGTCCTATTACCACCTGACCATCCATGTCAATGTAGACGTATATTTTACGCCTTTAAAACACAAAATTTTTGACGCTCTGGTGAAAACACAATTGTAATAGTGAGCATTCCATTTATTATATTTATTTTTTTTGTTTAAAACAAAAAAAAAATGCTGATAACCATCTGGGATGATGATAAAAGGAAACGTGAAACAAAAAAAATGGCGTAGGAATGAAAACCACTGTAATGGAAAGAATGACCAGAGAGAGAACGAGGAGAAAAGAAACTAAAAACAAAGAAGAGGTCGGAATTAAGGGGAACGGGGGGGGGGGGCGGGGGGTCGGGGCGGGGGGGGGGGGGGGGGGGGGGGGGGGGGGGGGGGGGCGGTGGAGGGGTGGGAGGTGGGAGGACGGGACGGTTGGGGTGGGAAACGAACGAGGGCTTTGTGAGAGGTAGTAGTGGAAGAGAGGGAAGGGAGGAGAGGGAGGGAGGGAAGGGGGGGAGGGGCACAATTGTAGCGGGTCAAGTGTCAGGCCCTCGTATGCGACATGTCGACAGTTCCCAGTTCAGACGGTAGTCATCATCATCAGCCGTCAGTGAAGTCGACATTATGGCGGAGGGAGGATATATGAAAAAGCATCTGCAGATGAAGGGGAGAGGAGGGGGCCGGAAGAGGATGGTGGGGGATGACGAACTGAAACGGAAAGTGGGGCGGGGGTGGGGCCGGGAGGGGGGGGCGGGAGGATAGGGGTGGGGGGGAAGGAGGAAATGATAGATGGGTGACAAAATGGTGAAGTGTTATATGCGCGATGTCCTGTTCAACGTGACCTGATCGCCTAATTCGTTCATCGCCCATCCGATTCCGTTAAATTTTGTTTCCTGGTGTGAATTTTCGCGTTCATTTGTTTGGTCACTTGATGAATCTAATCGTTAACCTCCCCTCAGTGTTAGATATTTGTAAACCTTGTTGTTCGTTTTTTATCTTCTTCCACTAAGTGTTGCAAAACGCATGATCTTTCATTCGAAAAGGTTTGAGGGGGGGGGGGGGGGGGTGGGGGGGGGGGTGGGGGGAGGGCGGGAGGGTGAGACGGGAGCCGAGAGATTGGAGAGAGAGAGGGAGGGGAGGGAGATGAGAGAGAGGGAGAGAGGGAGAGAGAGACAGAGACAGACAGGACAGGAAAGGGACAGAAACAGAGGGACAGATGAAGACAGGCAGAAAGAGAGAGAGAAGAGGAGCAGCTGGAGGAGGACAGTGTAGAGTTGGGAAGAGGAGAGAGATGAGAGGGACGGGGAGAGAAGGAGCTGGGTGGGAGGAGAGATGAGGCGATGCGGGAGAGAGGGAGAGAGAGAGGAGAGGAGAGGAGAGAGAGCGAGAGTGAGAGAGAGGGCGGCCGGCCGGGGAGAGGAGGGTGTTCCTTTTCCAAATGCGCTTCGTACACACACAAACACACACACACACACCACACACACACACACACACACACAAACAACACTCAGGCGCGCGCCACATGCACCGACCTTTAGCCAGTTAACCTTTCTCTTTACAGACATTTAAGTTACCATTTCATCAGCTCAATACGCCCTTAGTTCCAACACCCGACGCGTTTGTCCTTTGTCCTTTCATATATGTAAATCCGTCCTCACAGCAACTCCCTCCCCTTTCACCCTACCCCTCCACTCCCCTCTCCCTCCCTCCCCCACCCCCCCCCTCTCTCTCTCTCTCTCGTCCTCTCTTTTTATCTTTGTCCTTTCAGTCTAAAAATTTTTCCTTCCCCTTCCCCACTCTCTTTCTTTTTCTGTCTGTCTGTCGTCTGTCGGTCTGTCTCTCTCCCCCCCCTCTGTGTGTGGTGTGTGTGTGGTGTGTGTGTGTGTGTGTGTGTGTGTGTGTGTGTGTGTACACAGAGCGCGAAACGCACCTGTGCGTATGTGAAAGATGTTAAGCTAAAGAGTGAATGTACGCGTGCACATACACAGACCCGTGCAACATGCTCTCAGCACACAGACATACATACAACCCATAACACCCCCCCCCCCCCACCCCCTTTCCACACACACACACAACACACACACACACACCACAAACACACACACATCATTCCGTACAGTGTAGAAATTCAATATACCAGATGCACGTGCACCAGAGATTCACTAAAAGGTCCACTGAACCTCGTCACGGCATCTGTCTGTTTCTTTGTGCAAATGGCATCTTCAATTTCATACAAAGGCCGTGCTTGTCCATAGGAAAATAGACTGTAGGAAAGACATGGAGGGAGAGAAAAAAAAAAAAAAGAAAAAAAAAAATTCGGCGAGGAACTAAAAACAAAGTGAACGCACCTTCGCCAGTGAACATGTCCTATGTTCCAAAAACTACCTTTAGTCCAAGACCGTGGGGCGCGCGCGCGGGGGGGGGGGGGGGGGGGGTAATTTATGAAATGTACGCTAATGAGAGGCAACAATCAAGAACTCAAATCGGTGAAGTGAAGATGCCGCAGAGAAGTTGTCTTTCTTGATGCAAATACATAATGTCTAGATTGGCTCGGCGTCCCCGACCAGCTGTCGTCAGTAGCCTGCGCTTGCGCGGTTTGCGTCCTGCGTAACTGTAAAACCAAAACAAACAAAACAAACAAAAAAAAAAACTATATGAGCAACGACACTTGTGCGATTCGGGAACAGTGCTGGCTCTTCTCTACTTAGTGGCCTCCACCCTCCACAAGACCTGACATTGATGTATGTATTCCCGTGGACAGCCGGGCGCTGATGGGAAAACAGCGAAGGGGTGAGGTTGGGTATGACGTGTCCATGTGCATGGGAATGTCGGCATGGGCGGCGAGCTAGTGATACCACTGAACGCGGGAGGAAGGAATGGAAATACATGCAGGCATCCACAGCGAAAAATACGCAAAAAAAACGCAAGTTTTCTTCTTCTGTTCATGACGGTGTTGATGCTAGCAACATTTAACACGCACAAGCCCCGCGAGCACGCGCACGCATGCACGCGCGCGCACGCACACACAAACACACACCACACACACACACAACACACACACACACACAATTGAAACAAATCAATCGTTACATAAGAGTGTGCTATAAAGTGGGTGCAATTGAAATCTAATTCCTTGACAGGTGATGACTATATAAAAAGTTCGATATTCTTCAATTCAAAGAGAGACTCTTTTTCAATAAATGTTTATGCATGTATAAAAGTAGTTAAGGGAATAGCTCCAAAGAAAATTATCCGAAACTTTGCAAATAATGAAAAATAGACATGTTCACAAACTTTCGTTTCCTAGACCCCGTAAACATCTTTACAAATCTAGCTTCATATTTTCTGGAGGAACGGCATGGAACAATTTATCTTCTTCTTTAAAAAACATGTCCGTCTAAACTACTGTTTAAAAAAGCACTGAAAAAAACTATTTAATGGACAAATCATAAAGTAATTATGATATTTATATTGTTGCAGATTCTCTCTCTCTCTCTCTCTGATGTCTGGTGTCTGTCTATTGGATCTTTGTCAACGCTCTCTGTCGCTCTGCCTATCTGTCCACCCTCCCACCCCCCCCCCCTTTCTCTCTCTCTCCTCTCTCCCTCTCAAATGTCTTTATTGGCCATGCTGATATGTTGTCCATTGTCCGTCATAATATTGATTAATGGTTGTTGAATTGTTTCATTGTTTTCATTCATTGTATATTTCTGATTTCTTCATTTGCATTGCTTCGCGTTTCTGTTTTTTTCACTATTGTAATTGATATTTATGCTTTTTTTGTGAGGGCAGGATGAAAAAAAAAGCTGTAAAGCTTATTCTTTAACCCTCAATAAAGATAATTTTGACTTGACTTGACTTGACACACGCACGCACGCACGCACGCGCGCGCACACGCGCGCGCACACACACACACACACACACACACACACACACACAACTAACAGGCTTCTTCGTGCGGACGGACACAGTGAAGGATCGAGCCCGACTGTCCTGAAGGCATAGGTGTTAGGAGAACTGATGCATTTCTTGTGAAGCAAAAAAATAAAGGACAAAGCTGAGGCCACCACTTTTGACAAAATAAACATAAATGCTGATCGTCAATCAACCCGAACGCAGCTTTAGATCCAATCATCAACATCTTTCCTGCGACGCAGTGTTCTAATACAGACCGATACTGTGTACTTTTTTTCAAACAGCTACAAAGCAGTTGGAGAATAAACTGCGTTTGTGCTGCTCCCCGGATGTCAATGTTCGCTGCACTGCATTTTCTAAAACAAAAATGGAGACGTTTGGAAACCCGCAAACATTCATGTCTATACCACATACATCAGGCAGCAGAAAGCGAAGCTGGCTAAAACAGCCCGTGAAACTTAACAGTCATCGAATTTACATGTTGCACCCGGTCAGTCCAGTAATAAAACAGTCCATAATATCATGTAATGAGGGGGGGAAACTGTCAGAATGGCTGATTTCACTTCTTTTCTGTAAAAAATAGATCCGAAATTAGCACTTAACCACGGATCTGTGGATGCTGAGACATCAAACAAAGGAAATCCTTGAGATTTCCCATACATACAGTGAAATTCTGCGCCATACAGACCACACACACACACACACCACACACAACAACACACAGAGAGGAGAGAGAGGGAGCGAGAGGGGGAAGAGAGCTAAGAGAGAGAGAGAGAGAGTAGGCCTCTTGCAATACACAAGTAAAAGACATGGGGGGGGGGGGGAGGCTGAGGGTGCGGCGCCTGAGGGGGTGG
>JADBJO010015672.1:0-17500 GCA_016801955.1 Conus betulinus
ATGCACGCACATACACACACGAACCTGACGTCTTTCCTCCGCACACAACTGCATCCACTCCATACACATAAGGCGCAAACAAAGGTCAATTTTGATTATTCCCCTCCTTAATCTTTTAAAATCCCATGGGGGTTCTTTACTCTGGCATCAATCAAAGCTTATATATATTTCATATTCTGTGATTCTTTCAGCTGGTGCAACCAATCAGCTTCATTGAAAGTCACTATTTGCAGGTTTACTCACTGCAAGTGTCCACACACACTCTCTGTGGTGTCCGGAACTGGCTTCCTCTGTGTGCGGGGATCCCATACATATCACAACTACTGGTCGGCGACAAACTCTTGCCCAACCTGGATCTTCCCCGTGGATCGGAGCTTGGCCCGGGGAACGCGCGCAGCCCCCGGCCATCCACCTTAGTGCCCGATCTCCAGTCTCTTCTTTCCTCTACCGCACGGGGGAGTCGGCCCAGCTATAACAAACCGGATAAACACGAGTTCAAAACACTGCCAGCCAGTTAGCAGTCATGTTACACTTTAACATTTTTGAACTCTTCAATTTTTCAAACATAGTTTCGGTTCCGACAATAAACCATTGAAAACAAAATGGAGAATCATCTAGATTCTCACAATATAAAATTAGATACTTACGGCTTGAGTACCGGTCAATCAACTACAATTCACATACTTCTGTATGTGTTAGGCCTCTGCCTTTATCATTGGGCACAGTCCGCCTCTTCTTCATCTAAATCGTCTGTTCCATTCTCAGAGTGCGCACCGATACAGGCCAACGCCTGTTTATATTCAAATCGCGTGAACAGTGTTAAAAAATTTCACTCAAACTCTGGGCCACGTTCAGCCAGTACGCTCCCTTGTGTCACACGACTAACCTATAGTGTAACGCACGAATCAATAATCTTTTTCTTAATCTGTACTGTTTCATGTAATCGCGTAGCATATGAAATATCGCTCCGCATTACATGACAGGGTCAGTACAAAAAAAAAGACACACCACATATACCCGATGATGCCATTGAGACCTGGGCAGTGGTGGATCCACTTTGTTCTTGCATGCAAGCTGCGAAGGCGTGTTGTCCAGAGGAAAAAGACATAACCAACAAATCAAAGTTTAAAAATGTCTTTTGAGCAAATCTGAAGTCTACAATGAGACATTGACCACTAAACGTCATTATTTCAACACGATGTCAAATACAAATTACTTGACATACTGCAAAGAAATTGTAATAAAGACAGTCAGCACACACACACACACACACACACACACACACAAACACACACACACACACACACACACACACACACACACACACACGAACGCACGCACGCACACACAAGCACACACACACACACGCACGCACGCGCGCTCGCACGCACGCACACACGCACTCACACACAAACACACACACACACACACACACACACACACACACACACACACACACATCATGAAAGCCCAACCCCAACATCTGTCTCCTCGTTTTCCTGACATTGATTGCTAGATCTGTGTGTTGGATAATCCTCTATAAATGGAAGTAGTCTTGCCTCTTCCAGGTTCTCAAAAGCCGCATCATCTTCCAAAACTACTCACACGATCTCTTTGGACAGTAAAAACAGGAAGTCATATGCCTTCATGTGTTCTTTACTCCACATCAACAGCTCCACACCCACCAACATTAAAACAGACACTCCCCCCTGTGGAAAGGACGGTCAGCAGTCATTTTCTTGGAGAAAGCTTCCACACATTAGACAGATTACCATGCATGGCGTGTGTGTGGTGTGTGTGTGTGTGTGTGTGTGTGTGTGTGTGTGTATGTGTGTGTGTGTGTGGTGTGTGTTGTGTGTGTGTGTGTGTGTAGAAGGTTGTGTGTTGTTGTTCTTGTTTCCCACCACGATCACCATCACCACCGCCACCATCATCATCATAGTCGTCTTCGTCGTCGTTGTCGTTGTGATCAGCAATATCAGCAGCAGCAGCAGCAACAGCAGCAGCAGCAACAGCATCATCTTCAGCAGCAGTAGCAGCAGCAGCGGCATCATCATCATCATCATCATCATCATCATCATCATCATCTTTTTCTCTTCCTTCTTCTTTTGCTTTTTTCTTCTTCTTCTTCTTCTTCTTCTTCTTCTTCTTCTTCTTCTTTCATCATCATCAGCAGCAGCAGCAGCTAAGCTACAGCAAGAGCAGCAGCAGCAGGCAGCATACCACCACTACCACCACCACCATTATCGTCATCATCATCATAGCCAGTATCATCATCAACACACCACATCATCATCAATTGACGCTAAATGCCTCATACCAGCACGACGTATGGGCAATTTTCTTTCAAGAGGCCCAGAGATATGGAACATACTCCATGACAAACGGCCATTCTGATCCCCTGGCCCCTTTAAATCTTGCCTGAAGTTCTCCTCTCCCGGCAATAAATCTGTTCGGTATTCCAGTACAACAGCATGAACTTCTTCCCATGTGTGGTAAGTTCGTTCCTCCGTTTTTTGATTCGAGGTCTTTTCATGCTACGTGGTATGAGACCGATCTCTCTCTCTCTCTCTCTCTCTCTCTCTCTCTCTCTCTCTCTCTCTCTCTCTCTCTCTCTCTCTGAATGTGCCTGTCTGTGTGCCTTTGCATATATGGGCTATGTGTGAGTGTGTGTGTGTGTGTGTGTGTGTGTGTGTGTGTGTGTGTGTGCTGAGTGTGTGCCAGTGTTTGTATGTATGTATGTGTGTAAGTGCCAGCGTATATGTGGTGCGTACGTGTGTGCGTGCTTGCATGTATGCATGCGTGCGTGCGTGCATGTGTGTGTTTTGTCTGTCTGTCTGTGTGCCTGTCTGTCTGTCTGTGTGCACTACATGTGTATCATTATTACCATCAACATCATCATCGTAGTCGTCATCGTTTCATCATCATCATTATCATCATCGATGGTAAATGATAGACAACTCTTCCATTACCATCTCAAAGTTTTTGTTCTGACGTGCACTTTTAATGCAGGAGTAGTTCCTGCACTGGTCTATTTAGCCAGTATAATCGTACCACAATCCCTTGCACTGAACCATGGCATGACACTGGACCCAAACGCCGCCCTCAGCTAATACAAAGCAGATCGAACTCCACTGTGTGTACGTATATATGTGCGCATGGAAAGGGGAGTTGCAAGATGCGGATGGATGGGTGGTGTGTGGGGAAAGAGAGGAGAGAGGTGGGCTGGATGACGGGCCTTGATGTCATCAGCGTGCAGCCAATCATCCTGAAGAGCACACTGTGTCTGATAACATCCATCACCGCCTTATCTCTTCCCTGCTCGACCCTTATCACCATACATACGCCTTTCTGTCAATTAGCTGTCAACTCTCTCTCTCTCTCTCTCTCTCTCTCTCTCTGAAGAAATGTGAGGAAAACATACACGCCTGTATTTCCACATCACCTAGATGGAAAGAAATGGAAAATATCTTTCTTTCCACAGTAGCTATTGCAAGTCGTGAAACAGCCCCTAAATGATACCGAAGGCATAAGAAAGCAAGCAGTCTGAAAAGGTCCACGACAACACCAGAAAAGGGTTGTTTGGTGTCCTTCATGACTTGATCAGGGGCTGAAATCTCTCATTGCCAATACAAGGAGCACGGCCATTTTGCTGGCGTCTTGAAGTGCCGGCGGACTGCCGCCACTGGCCTTTGCCTGCTTAGAACAACAAGAGGGTTGCAAACTTTTGTTTCTGGATCTGGATCTGGATCAATACGTTGAAGGGCCTTGCGGCATCAACTGTTCAACAGGGAAGAGAGCACGGGCACACTAGTCCCCGCTGATGAAACAGCTGCGCGGAATCAGCCTCCTGTCTTTGCATGCACGGTACTCTCTTCCAGATGATTCCAGTCCATTACGGTTGTTGGAAAAATGAATTTTTTTTTATTGTCGCTATTACACTGAAAGGGTTTAAAAACACTTTGTAATATTAGTGGTAACAGCTTTTGAAATATTGTCACTGTGAAAGTCAGTAAACTTTTTGACGGCGAACTCTGCTCCTAAAACGAAGCAGGGATAAGAAGTCAGAAATGAGATGACAGTGCTGGCACCAGCCCCCCGACCACCTTGTAGAAAAAAACACCGGACGATTGGCCTTTCTTCGGTCCTAGAGGGATGGTAAATTCAGGTTGTTCAGCATTCGTGTGACTTTTGCTATGGTAGATTGTAGAAATCCAGGCTGTGCAATTTTCGTGGGGTTTTTTTTAAAGCTGAACATACATAGGATCACTGTTCCAGCACAACGTTGGAAGCCAACGTGACTTAGTGTATTATGACCAGAAGAAAAAAAGATAGAAAAGTAAAATGCTTCACATTCCGCACTAACTGTTCTATAAATGATAATTTTAGACAAAGGTCTGCATACATAGCATAGTTGGTTTGCTCTGGAGAGAGGCTATCAGGCTTGAGTTGAGATCTGCATAGTTGAAAGCTTCCTAGCCTGCAGGCAGTTTTTTTTCTCAGTGTGACTATGTCCCCTTTCTTTGTAGCGATATACCCGCAGCATGTTGTTTATTGATAATATGGGGTTTTCTTCTGCTAAAGGCATGCATGAGAAATACCTCAGAAAGATGAAAATGACAGGAACTTGAAGCAGTGAAAAAAAAAGATGTTAAAAAAGTCTGACGAATGCAGCAGTTGCAAAAAAAATGATAATAATAACAATGATTTAATCATTCAAGAAAAAAGTGACGCCTGTCCCTCGTGAGGCTCCAAGCGCCATTACAATTAAATCCGATTAAATCCGAAAATTTAAGAATAAAGAGAAGAAATGAAACATATAAGATAAGGCATATAAACTATAACATCATAAGGCCAACGTATATTTAAAAACACAGAATTATCATGCTGATAAACATAATCATCCCCTACGCTCTTTCCCGATGTTTTCTCCCCCCCCCCCCCCTCCACTCCCTCCCCCCTCTCTCTCTCTCTCTCTGTCTCTCTCTCTCGCACACTCAAACACCCAAGACACACTAACACACACACATACACACACACATACACACACACACGCGCGCGCGCGCGCGCGCGCGCATGCATGCACACTCACACACATCATTGAGGATAAGACATTAATCATCATTAAGATAGGCATGGAAATAAGGTCTTCAAGCCTGACTTAAAGGTGTTCAGAGATTGTGCCTTGCGAAGTGAAAGAGGTAAAGAGTTAAAAACAGTGGGGCCAGCGAAAAAAAAAAAAGGAACGTTCGCCATATGTCTCCAGCCGAACACGGGGAATGGTTAAATGACCGGCGTCCGAGGAAACGTGGCGATCTTGATGGTGTGTACGGTTTAACAGGTTTTGAAAGGTAAGAGGGTGCAAGATCGTGGACGCATCCAAAAAACCGAGGGTGGCAATTTTGTGGTCAATGCGGGCTTGGACAGAAAGCCAGTGCAGCTCCTCAAGAGAGGCTTTGCATGGTCAGATTTGCGATTTCTGAGGACCATGATTCTGAGCCGTCTGTAATTTGTCCAGCAGCGTGTTCGGGAGACCAACAAATTAAGAATTGCAATAGTCCAATCTGGACAAAAACAAATGCTGACAGAAGCTTTTTGATTGCCTTGATGGTAAGAAAAAGGACGGATATGACTAATTCTGTGGAGCTCAAGATAGATGGTCTACACAGATGATCTGTTTTAAGCAGGTATATCAAGAATACTACTAAAACGCCTAATAAAATTCTTAAAGTGCTCAACCCCTTGGGGAGCAACATCTGTTAAAAATAGTATGGTAAAAGGAGTTTTAAAATCAACAGATCTGTTTCGAGCGCTGGCTCTCCTCAGGGCCTGTATCTTTTTACAATTTTGATTTTTTTGGGGGGGGGGGTGCGTTCAGGGAGGGTGTGTTAAGGAATGGTGTGTTGACAAGAATTTCCATTTGTGCCTGCAATTGTTTATGATCTCAACTTTTGAATTCAGAGTTGCTAGATGAGGTTTGCATAATATCAGCCACTTTTCTGTAGAACATAGGTTGCATTTTTTAGAGATATTTGTATGGTGCTGCTCTTTTTATAATTTTCCATGATATATTATAGTCTATTTTTTTTATCTTTAAGTTTCCAAATGTGTTTGCTTAGTTCTGTTTGTTTTTTATATTTTTCATTTTTGAAGGACTGTTTATGGTTTGCATATCTAGTTTTGAAATGGTTTGCAGTAATCCCTATGTATGTTTCTTTGTCACTATCAGTTGTTACTGTGGCTTGGTATACAATATTATTGTAAAGGCATTTATTATTCAGGGGGCATTGATCTTTTTTGTGCAGTTACAAGATGTCCTTTTGTTACCCCTTTTTGGCTGTGTTGCCTTTAGTTTTGTTAGATGAGTCAATTATGTTTTTGAGGTTGGGCATACATGAATATGATAGCTTGACGGTGTTTTTATTGAATATTTTAGATAGTACATGTTCTTTTGGAAATGATGTTATATAAGAATTTTAAAGAATTCTTTTCCTACATTAGTCTTTATTCTTCCATCATATATGGGGGATTATACCATATGATCTTCCTTTTTTCCTGTTTTTCTTATTACTGTTCATGTTATTATCTGGGTTGTATTGTAGTTTGTAGTTGTAGCCACTTTTTTTTCAGTGCCTCTTGGTATTCAACTGCTGCACTGTTGAATACTTTCTCGTTGCATGACAGGTTAGATAGTCTTTTGTTTATGCCATTGGGTATGGTTTTTAGGATAGAAGGTGGATGGTTACTTTTGATGTCTACGTAGATGGGTGTATCATTAGTTTTTTTTATATGGTTTGTATACATGATCATTAAGGTCTAATGTTATGTCTAGGTAGTTTACTACCTTCTTGTTGGCTTCTACTGTGATTTTTTAAGTTGTGGCTTTGGAAGATTTTGCAAAGTTTTTTTTTTCTTATTTTCAATGGTTTTTGGTTTATTGTTTAGCGCGGCGAGGCCATCGTCTCTGTACAAAGCAACCTGTTTACCAAGTGTTTTCTGTATATTGGATAACATAAATAGTCCAACTAGTTCACATGTTTCGGCACCATCATATGAACCCATTGTGACATCAAATGTGGAATTATTGCTGTTTTTTTTTTGTCCAAGTATCATTACTGCTGTGGAGTAGAGTTTTTTTTTAGTGTGGAAGATGATTTCCATCTCAGCCTCTGTTATGTTTTGTATATTTGTTAGCAAATTTTAAAGCTTTGGTAAGCAATTCCTCATCTATGGATGGATAAAAATCCACTATGTCAAAAGTGATGAACACTGTTTTTTTCTGTTTGTTAATTTTCCTTGAACCATTGGATAACTTCGTAGCTATTTTTTCCAAAGGTTGTATTCAGTGTTTTGATTTTATGTCCTCTATAGACTTTTCCAGAATTTTTTTGCTTATTTTGCCTAATTCAGACTTGGATGGGTTTATTATTAATCTACATGTTGGGTTGTTGGGGAAATTAGGTTTGTGATCTTTAGTGTTTAAAAGCTTCTTTTTGCTTTTATTGCTGTTGTTTCTATCCTATCATTTAGATCCATACGGTGCACAAGTTTTTTTTTTTTTTTACAAATGCTGTCATATGTGTTTGATCCGTTTTTTTGTTTTTTTGTGTTTTTCTGATATATTTTGTTGAGGAGTTGAGAGTATTCATTATTGTTTTATTTCCATTTTATAGAAATTGCTTGTCTTATCAGCCTTTACGAATACCTTTTTGTCATTTTGAATTTGTTTTTTTTATTTCATTTTGCATAATTTGTTTTGGAAATTTTGCGCACAAATTTTTTTTCTGAATTTGGTAAAATTGTAGGTTCAACAGACTAGATTAGTCTTTAACCCAAAACATTACCTAAGACAAAAAACTTTGCAAAATCTTCAAAGCCACAACTTAAAATCACAGTAGAATACAAAAGGTAGTAAACTATATAACATTAGACCTTAATGATCATGTATACAAACCATATAAAAAACCTAATGATACACCCATCTACGTAGACATCAAAAGTAACCATCCACCTTCTATCCTAAAAACCATACCCAATGGCATAAACAAAAGACTATCTAACCTGTCATGCAACGACGAGTATTCAACAGTGCAGCAGTTGAATACCAAGAGGCACTGAAAAAAAGTGGCTACAACTACAAACTACAATACAACCCAGATAATAACATGAACAGTAATAATAAGAAAAACAGGAAAAGGAAGATCATATGGTATAATCCCCCATATGATGGAAGATAAAGACTAATGTAGGAAAAGAATTCTTTAAAATTCTTATAACATCATTTCCAAAAGAACATGTACTATCTAAAAATTCAATAAAAACACCGTCAAGCTATCATATTCATGTATGCCCAACCTCAAAAACATAATTGACTCATCTAACAAAAACTAAAGGCAACACAGCCAAAAAGGGTAACAAAAGGACATCTTGTAACTGCACACAAAAAAAGATCAATGCCCCCTGAATAATAAATGCCTTTACAATAATATTGTATACCAAGCCACAGTAACAACTGATAGTGACAAAGAAACATACATAGGATTACTGCAAACCATTTCAAAACTAGATATGCAAACCATAAACAGTCCTTCAAAAATGAAAAATATAAAAACCAAACAGAACTAAGCAAACACATTTGGAACTTAAAGATAAAAAAAATAGACTATAATATATCATGGAAAATTATAAAAAAGAGCAGCACCATACAACAATATCTCTAAAAAATGCAACCTATGTTCTACAGAAAAGTGGCTGATATTATGCAAACCTCATCTAGCAACTCTGAATTCAAAAGTTGAGATCATAAAAACAATTGCAGGCACAAATGAAATTCTTCAACACACCATTCCTTAACACACCCTCCCTGAACGCACCCCCCAAAAAAATCAAAATTGTAAAAAAGATACAGGCCGCGTGAAACACATGCAGAACTCACGCTACACACACACAATATATATAACACCGGTAGCGTGCCCAAAATGAACACCCTGAAGAGAGCAGAGAGCTGGAAACAAGCTTGTTGGTGTTTTTTTAATCTCTTTTTTAATCGTTTCTCGCTGGCTCTCTAGTTTTATTTGTGATAATCGCTCCTTACGTTGAGCACTCTAGCCTGACAGAACCTAAACTTAAAATGGAGAAAATCAACTTTGGGCAGTCCACTAAAAATATACCGTTTCTAACCCACATCTTACATCAAAAAACTAATAGAGCAGACTGAAAAATTTGTGCGCAACATGAGATGGAAGGCGTTCTTCTTCCTGAACCCTGATGCAAAATGTGAAGATAAAAAAAAACATACGGTTTTAAGTCATGGAGATCGCCACCCATAATAGAGGAAATGAAACCTTTTGAAGACAATATGAAAAGACTAATAGCCAATATTGAATTCAGAAAATCATACAACAATTTCCAAACAAAATTACAAAATGAAATAAAAACAATTCAAAATGACAAAAAGGTATTCGTAAAGGCTGATAAGACAAGCAATTTCTATAAAATGGAACCTAATGAATACTCTCAACTCCTCAACAAAAATATTCAGAAAAACTACAAAAAAACGGATCAAACCACATATGACAGCATTTGTAAAAAAGAAAAAGAACTTGTGCACCGTATGGATCTAAATGATAGGATAGAAACAACAGCAATAAAAGAAGCTTTTATAACACTTAAAGATCACAAACCTAATTTCCCCCCCAAACCCAACATGTAGATTAATAAACCCATCCAAGTCTGAATTAGGCAAAATAAGCAAAAAAATTCTGGAAAAGTCTATAGAGGACATAAAATCAAACACTGAATACAACCTTTGGAAAAATAGCTACGAAGTTATCCAATGGTTCAAGGAAATTAACAAACAGAAAAACACAGTGTTCATCACTTTTGACATAGTGGATTTTTATCCATCCATAGATGAGGAATTGCTTACCAAAGCTTTAAAATTTGCTAACAAATATACAAACATAACAGAGGCTGAGATGGAAATCATCTTCCACACTAAAAAAAAAAACTCTACTCCACAGCAGTAATGATACTTGGACAAAAAAAAAAAAACAGCAATAATTCCACATTTGATGTCACAATGGGTTCATATGATGGTGCCGAAACATGTGAACTAGTTGGACTATTTATGTTATCCAATATACAGAAAACACTTGGTAAACAGGTTGGCTTGTACAGAGACGATGGCCTCGCCGCGCTAAACAATAAACCAAAAACCATTGAAAATAAGAAAAAAGAACTTTGCAAAATCTTCCAAAGCCACAACTTAAAAATCACAGTAGAAGCCAACAAGAAGGTAGTAAACTACCTAGACATAACATTAGACCTTAATGATCATGTATACAAACCATATAAAAAACCTAATGATACACCCATCTACGTAGACATCAAAAGTAACCATCCACCTTCTATCCTAAAAACCATACCCAATGGCATAAACAAAAGACTATCTAAACCTGTCATGCAACGAGAAAAGTATTCAACAGTGCAGCAGTTGAATACCAAGAGGCACTGAAAAAAAGTGGCTACAACTACAAACTACAATACAACCCAGATATAACATGAACAGTAATAAGAAAAACAGGAAAAGGAAGATCATATGGTATATCCCCCATATGATGGAAGAATAAAGACTAATGTAGGAAAAGAATTCTTTAAAATTCTTATAACATCATTTCCAAAAGAACATGTACTATCTAAAATATTCAATAAAAACACCGTCAAGCTATCATATTCATGTATGCCCAACCTCAAAAACATAATTGACTCATCTAACAAAACTAAAGGCAACACAGCCAAAAAAGGGGTACAAAAGGACATCTTGTAACTGCACAAAAAAATCAATGCCCCCTGAATAATAAATGCCTTTACAATAATATTGTATACCAAGCCACAGTAACAACTGATAGTGACAAAGAAACATACATAGGGATTACTGCAAACCATTTCAAAACTAGATATGCAAACCATAAACAGTCCTTCAAAAATGAAAAATATAAAAACCAAACAGAACTAAGCAAACACATTTGGAAACTTAAAGATAAAAAAATAGACTATAATATATCATGGAAAATTATAAAAAGAGCAGCACCATACAACAATATCTCTAAAAAATGCAACCTATGTTCTACAGAAAAGTGGCTGATATTATGCAAACCTCATCTAGCAACTCTGAATTCAAAAGTTGAGATCATAAACATTGCAGGCACAAATGGAAATTCTTGTCAACACACCATTCCTTAACACACCCTCCCTGAACGCACCCCCCCCAAAAAATCAAAATTGTAAAAAGATACAGGCCCGCGTGAAACACATGCAGAACTCACGCTTACACGATAGATAGATAGATAGATAGATAATAAACTAATAAATTCCCAGGATAAGTAACCGAACACCATTCCAGCAACTTACAGAGCAGCTTGATGTTGCAATAGATAGATAGATAGATAGATAGATAGATAGATAGACAGACACATATTAACGCAGTCGATTACTTTCTGATCACAAAAGACGAACTGGTCAAGCTGAAATGTCAATTCTGTGCTTGAGCAGGTTTAAAATGCAGTAGGGAAAAAGCAAACGCCAAGGGTTGTGTCTGTTCACCCAAAACAAAAAGCGCAAAAAAAGGTTGAAGAAAGTCAGACACAGAAGACATCACTGAAAATAATGTTTAAACTTGATGATGATAATGGGTATATAACTATGATAACTATCATCATATTCTCCCTTATCATTATACATAATCGCTATCATCATTATCATTCTGGTGTTCTTCATATGAATATAGCAACAGCAACAAATCAGTCACAACAACAACAATAACTATAATAATAATACTGAGGGGGAGGAGAAAGAGGAAGAGGAGAAGGAAGAGGCGGGGGGTGGAGGAAGATGATAATAAAAATCAAGTATGGAGAGAGAGAGAGAGAGAGAAAACGGCGATCAAGCCAGCGCACTGCCACCACTACAACCCCCCACCCCACCCCACCCAATCTTCCCTTTCATGCACCGCAGCCCCACTCCCCTTCCGCTGCATTAATTGTTTGCCTTGTTTTCTGCCAGAGCTCTGAGCGACAGACTTTCCTGTCCTGTCCTGTTAAGGAAAACGCCAACTGTTTACTGAAAACATCACATGTTCCCTGAAAACGCCAGTTGTTTATTCAAAATGCCAGTCGTTCATTGAAAATACAAGCTGTTCACTGTAAACACAAGTTGACTGTTGACAATACCAGTTGACCACTGGAAATATCAGTTGCTCACCATGGAGGGATAAAGTAACCCGGTAGTCAATATAACCATCAGTTTAAACCGTCATTCGCTGAGCTCTCTCTCTCTCTCTCTCTCTCTCTCTCTCTCTCTCTCTCTCTCTCGTTGTTACATTACATTTTCAAAACTCAGATTTTGATGTGTTGTTCTATGCTCTTTTCACAGCACATAGGACTCCTCCTTGCAGCACAACGCAACGCGTGCTGACGTCAATTTTCTGATGATCACTGGCCATCCTTCCCTCCCGTTGACGTCAGCCTGCTGACGCTGACCGATCCACGTCACCTCTCATTGACGTCAGTCTGTTGACTATCACTGGTCGTTCGTCACCTTTCTCTGACGTCACTATTGACGGTTCATAACCCTCCTTCGCCTTTCGTTGAAGTCAGTCTACTGACGTTTATCTGTAATGCGTGGGATTTTTAGTTGGGGCTCAGCAATTCCAGGCGAAGATTTTTTTTTTTTTCCTTTCTTTCTTTCTGCGTACGCAGGCTGATACTCCTGTGGACACCCACTGTGTAGACAGGCAAGTATTAATCCCATCTACCCAACAAAGGGATTGGAGTTTTGTGTAAGGCGAAGATGTCAAATCTCCAGTCTCTGGTTGTGTTCTATTCTCTGACAAACAGGATGCCATGTGACGTAGACACGAGGCGGACAATCAGTTGAAGGAAACCCAGATGGACTCATAGTGAGCTGCGAAGAGGAGCGGCGCTGAAACACACAGTGGCTGCATGCACGTGTCAGAGAAGACAACTAAATAGGATTGCCCTGAAAGCACCCCTAATCTCTGGCAGACATGAGAGAACCAAACGGCTTGACAACGGCCAACAGATAGAGACCTCGATGGCGTGGGACAGGGGAGGGAAGCATGCAACAACAGGAAGACGGAAGTGAAAAACAGGAAAAATCAGGGGGCAGAACTGGGTCAGCTTGTCGGAGTAAAGAACACAAACACTTGACGATCAGACTGCTTGGGGCTGGGAGGAAGATGGAGGCCTGGAATGCCCATAGAACAACAAGAGTTTGATGGACTTGTGTCAACCGGCTAGAAACCAAACAGTTTCTATAAAGGGATTTTGCTATTTCATATATACCACGATAAAGACAGGAGGAACAGGCTTTTCCTTGTCTATGCTTGAGATGATAAAGAAAATGTGTGAACGTTTCGTATGCTAATCTCTCTCTCTCTCTCTATCTCTCTCTCTCTCTCTCTCTCTCTCTCTCTCTCTCTCTCTCTCTCTCTCTCTCTCTCTCTCTCTCACACACACACACACACACACACACACACACACACACACACACACACACACACACACACAACACACACACACACACACACACACACACACATATATATATATATATATATATATATATATATACATATACTTGTACATACATATACGTACATACATATAAATATATACATAGATAGACAGACATACAGACAAATAGATGGATAAATAGACAGACAGACAAACAGACAGACAGACAGATCGATCAATCGATCGATAGAATTAGATAGATAGATAGATAGACAGACAGACAGACAGATAGATAGATAGGTAGATAGATAGACAGACAAACAGACAGACAGATAGATAGATGTGTACGCACACAAATACATGTATACATTACTACATACATACACACATACATACATATATATACATACATACATACATACATTCATAAGTGCGTACGTACGTACGCATGTGCGTGCATGCATTCTTACATAAATAATGCTTCCCGTCCTGTATTGAGCAAGCTGAATAAAGTTACCGACAAAAAAGTGGAGGAGATAGGGGGAGGAGGAGGTAGAGGAGGAAGAAAACAGCCAAAGTTGCAGCATTCCACACTTCTATGCTTTTGTTGTCATGTTGCCAAGTGAACAAACCACGCCACGGGCAGCAAGCCAGTATCTGTAAATTTTGTAATGGAACTCTTTCACACCAAAGGTATTGATGTTCGACGGACAATCACCGTGCCATTCATTTCTTTCAAAACTGCATGCTCGCATGTATGACGATCCCAGTACCTCTGGTTTGACAAAATACTGCCTATAGCCTGTAGAGAGAAGTATACTGTTCGATGCAATACTTTCCAATCGAAAGTTTTCTAATATCTCATCCATGTCAGGAACTAGTTCTGCATCAAATACTGTCACTTTGATTAGAGCAGGTGGATAGATGCAGAAAAAGAACAGGTCTGTCTTTCTTCGCAACCTGCACTTCATGAAAACAATAAACTGCGATAGCAGGTTCTACAACACCAAGAGGAAGAGTAGAGTGAAGCTCTTGTACAACTACTTCCTCGGAAGAGAAAGGGAGAGAAAGTTATATGCAGAAAACTGATTAAGTGCATGTGAGACCAGTTCCATAGCAACATCGTTTTGAAACCTCAAGGGTCAGAGGACAAGACAGTAGGAATCTCTGCAATCATTTTCTTCACCCCATCCGTATAGCTGCCACACAATTCAGGGTCGTATCTGACATCCAGGAGAGTTTCTTCCCCTTCAACAGAACAGGATGAAGTACGACCTGGCAGAGTCATCACTGTCTGAGTGAACGACGATTGCAGGTTGTGAACGACGCTCCACTCCGGCAGTAGCAGCGACAGAACTGGAAACTTTGTCCACCTGTGCACAAATGTCCAAGCCAACAATGGAAGAGAAGACTCCAGAGGCACATGAAACAGAATCGGCTGTCGATACAATCACATCTGCAGTAGTAGTAATTACACTTGAGAGGCACCCACTGTAACGTTTTTAAACTTGTTGCCTGAGAAGATATCCGTTTGTGTGCAACCCATGTCAATGTGATCATTGTAATTGTAAACTTCAGTCACCTTGAACGTATTCGCCTCATCAGCTGTAATTCGATTGAGACGTGTTCAGCAGTGCTAACATCTCCCTACCAAATACAAGGGCATCCCGTATACAGACACAAACACAAAGACAGCTACTACACACAGACATCAGGACTCCATACCAAATACAGCAGCCACTGCTCACAGATATCAAAACTTCATATTGAGTACAGAGACAGTCATTCTACACAGTTATTAGGACTCCATACCAAACCCCAAAATACAGATATGAGGACTGCATATCAAAAACAAATATATAGACACAGATCAAAGAAACAGCATTCTGTACCAAACACAAAGACACCTACTACACACATATATCAGCACTCTACACAAAACACGAAAACAGACACTTCCCACATATACAAACACTCTTTTTTTTTTCTTTTTTTTTTGACTTTTTTTTTTTAATTTTTCATGCAGATACATGACATTCACATACATATACATAAACTACAAGAAAAAAATAATAAACAACAACAACGACAACCATACATGTATACATATACATAATACAGATCACCAGATGAGAATTTAAGGTAGCACAACATGAGTCCAATTACATAATATAAGACGGGGTGTAAATACATTTAAGAACATTTTCAAACTTTTTATGAATTTTTTTCACACACACACACACACACACACACACACACACACACACACACACACACACACACACACACACACGTGCGAGCGCGCGCGCGCGCGAATCTGTACGCATTTGTAGAAACATTTGGGGGTCACAAGTCTAAAAGGGAAAGTGAACCGCAAAGACTTCAAAAGAAAAAGAAAAAGGTTGACCTATAATATAATAGCATTGTGTGATATATTATGATAGAAGCATAACTAGTCATAATTATTACACAAAATACACGAACATTTAGACATGGGAAAATAATGGTTTGTATGTCAGCCATTTTTTCCAAAAAAGGTTATATAGCATAAACTTAAATATGCATTATGTTGCTCGATTTTATATCTATAGTTCAATTTTTTTCAAAAAAGATGTTGTTTGTGGAGGCTTCCTTTTAATTTGCATGTGTATACGTAATGTTTTGCTAGTAATATAATGAAATATAAAATTTCATCAATATTGATAGTCACATCGAAACCCAATAATATTTAGGATGCCGTTTAATTTCATATTCGTTGCATTGACACATTTTTTTCTTTAATTAAACCAACAAGAGAATTCCAAAACTGTTGAACATAAGCACATTCCAAAGCATATGGTCAATACTATCTTTACACAAACCACAAAAACTACATTTATCATTATCAGCCACTCCCATTTCTTTTAAAATAACATTAGTACCTAGACACCTATGCAATATTCTCAGCTGAAACCATTTCAATTTTATGTCTTTAACTTTATTACATTCAAGAGAAACATAATTTCCAGTTATGACAAACCGACATTTTCTGATCCCATTTGTCACATTTCGCTCGTAAATTATTATCAATCATGATATCATAGTATACTCTAGAGCCTTTATGAATGGCAAACAATTTCTTAAATGAGATGTGTTACGTTAATACATTTATTGTTTTCAACAACAATATTAGATTTTCTTATGTAGTCAGTTATAGCTGACCTATAGCCAGCAAAAGTAAGAAAATTAATGTTTAGATTACACTTTTCCCTAAAACATCTATGAGACAGAAAATTTCCATTTTCATTAAAAAAAACTGAGCGAGATGGAAAACGTCTTTGTTATCCAGTATTTTAGACACAATATTTTGTTTCCTATTTGAATTCGGTTGTTGTAACAAAATGGCTCAGCAAGAAATTCAGCAGAGGTTTTTGGTGTACATTTGTAAAAAAAAAACGTTCTATAAGCATCAAAGACGTCCTATATACAAACACTCTTTATCAACAAAACACCTACTACTACTACTACTACTACACACACACACACACACACACACACACACACACACACACACACACACACACACACACACACACACATATATATATATATATATATATATATATATATATATATATATATATATATCGGAAGTCCATAAAGGCAGCCCTCTACAGACAAATAGCAGCATTCCATACCAACATAAAAACAGCCGTTATACACAGATATTGGTAATTCGTACCAAACACGAAGACAGCGACTATTATGTACACTCACACCAGGCACAAACGTAGCTGCTCCTGCCAAATGTCAACATCCCATTCCAAACACAAAGAGAGGTACTTATGTATGGACCCACACCTACATTCACACACTAGTACAATGGTATCCCTTTTTCTCGCCTACCGCCTAGGTCACAATAGTCTCCTCGCCTGACTTCCCCCCCCCCCCCCCCTTCCACCCCGCCCCCGCTCTGCCCCCCCCCC
>JADBJO010015672.1:22500-32500 GCA_016801955.1 Conus betulinus
TGCTCTCCAGTTGAGTGTAAAGTGTGCTTTGACAGCAGCGATCGAGAAACAAGGATGTGCCTGTTGCATCAATATTGGCTACAACGCTGTTGGTATCACTTCAACTTTCGTCCATAAAGCCTGTCCAACAAAACATCACATGATTCCATGCAACATTATTCACCACCACACAATGGCACACGATGCTATTCAACGTTGCATAATGCCACACGATGCCGCATAATCTTGCTCAGTGCCAGACAATGCTGAATGCACATGGTTCCACATGATACAGCACAACCATGCTCTTTCATGCCATACCAGTCTTTTCACTTTTTTTACTAATATTTATTGCTCTAGATGACCGGGATTCTTGGCTATGACTGAGCAATGCTGAATATGGTAGTATATGGGGAGCAGGCAAATCACACATGGAAATATGGTTACAAATCCCAAGAATGTTTATGGAGATAATGATGCATACAAAAACGTTGATCGTTAGAGAACATCACCTGTCTTTTTCTCATGAAGTGTTTCTAATCTAAGTAATTTGTACAGTTTTCTATATCATTTCTGCAAATCAACAAACATTCATCCTAAAAAATTCTGCATAGAACCTTTCACAATTCAGTCAACCTCTCTTCAGAGAAAGAGACAGAGGCAGAGACAGACAGACAGGTAGATTGACGGACCGATAGAGAGGCAGAGAGAGAGACAGAGACAGAGACAGAGAAACAGAGACAGACAGACAGACAGACAGACAGAGAGAGAGAGAGAGAGAGAGAGAGAGAGGAGAGAGAGAGAGAGAGAGAGAGAGAGAGAGAGAGATGTTGATGATTGATTGATCTTTATTCCCAAGGGTGACTGATAAGCGAGAAGATGTCTTTTTGTATCTGGCACTTGTTCCTTCTGGGACTAAAGACGCCAACATTAGCTCTATCTCCATTTCAGTTTTGGTTTCGTTGAGGAGTTGTCACTGCGTGCGGACTATTTCATATATGCTACACCACGTCTGCTAAGTTTTAAGACTACACAGCACATGACATAACGCTAATGGATGATCGAATTATTGAGTAAGATAAAAGAAATGAACATGAGAGTCTCAAGAAAACGACTTAGCACAAGTCTGACTTGCACATTAGCCCAATATGCTGTTCAGACTCTGGGGCACCAACCTAGTATTGTCAGTACCACCATTATTATTGTGCGTGTGTGCGCGCGCGCGCGCGCGCGCGTGCGTGCGTACGTGTGTGTGTGTGTGTGTGTGGTGTGTGTGTGTGTGTGTGTGTGTGTGTGTGTGTGTGTGTGTGTGTGTTGTGTTGTTGTTTGTTGTTGTTGTTGTTGTTGTTGTTCAATTTAACGTCTTTTCACTTAATGTGATATTAGACAAGGTGTGTGTGTGTGTGTGTGTGTGTGTGTGTGTGTGTGTGTGTGTGTGTGTGTGTGTGTGTGTGTGAGTGTGTGTGTGTGTGTGTGTGTGCGCGCGCGCGCGCGCGCGCGTGTGTGTGTGTGTGTGTGTGTGTGTGTGTGTGTGTCTGTGTGTGTGTTCGAGTATGTCGTGCTGCGTGCGTGCGTGAGTGCGCGCGTGAGTGTGTGTGTGTGTGTGTGTGTGTGTGTGTGTGTGGTGTGTGTGTGTGTGTGTGTGTGTGTGTGTGTGTGTGTGTGTGTGTGTGTGTGCGTGCGTGCGTGTGATGAGCAGAAAACTCTAGTAAGAATTAAACTGTAAAAAAAAAAAAAAAAAAAAAAAAATAAACATCAAAAGTAAAAAACAAACAACTGTACAAAATAAGATGATAAAACAGCAGTTACAGGATTGAGCCAACTGGACTTAACGTAAGAATTCGTACAAAATTTAAAAGAGACATGGTATCCTGGAATATGCACTTTGAAGCATCCTTTCTAAATTCTGACAAATCGGAATCAAAGTAGGGCAAAAGTATAGAACGTGTGTTGTTGTACAATTATCAAGGGGCGCCGCAAGCACATCGAATATTCTTGACATATTTTGTTCTGAATGCATTATTTTTCAACCGAAATAATAAGGAGAGAAGTTGTTTACTGTGTCTTGTATATAATCCTATGTTTGTATTACGGTTTACTGGATTTACTGAGGAAGCCCTTTTTAAAAGAGTACTTGCTCGAGAGTTCGTACAACAAAGTATAGAAGAGTCGGGTTTGTGTATTCGGGGAAGAACACTTTCTTTGTAGTATTCCTCAATTTTTTTCAAAAGAGGCTCTTTGTAAAAGAGAATATCCTTCGTGTAAGCTCAAGGGAATATGAATAGTAGCCTTATTGTCAGAATTGTTGCACCTGCTCGAACAATCCTGTCAGCCCATTCATTTCCGGATATGAAGCAATGGGAAGGAACCCAACAAAAATTAACTGTTTCAGCACGATTTTTTGACTTTGTAGATTCTGGTGTGTGCGTGTGTGTGTGTGTGTGTGTGTGTGTGTGTGTGTGTGTGTGTGTGTGTGTGTGTGTGTGTGGTGTGTGTGTTTACATGCCTGTGTATAGAACACATTGTAACAAAACAGTAATAATTCATATTGGCATGTAAGAAAACATACATACACACTAAAACTGCTGTGCCCTCTCTCTCTCTCTCTCTCTCTCTCTCTCTCTCTCTCTCTCTCTCTGAATGACTACACTACAAAACATTTCACACATTAACATTAGCATGCACTTACATAGCGTGTCCAGTCATTAAGAGTAACAGTGTATTTTGGAACCAGCAGTGCTAGCAAAGAGCATCAATCTCCTTTGGAAGCTAAAGTAAAAGGGTATGATGCTGATGATGTATTGATACTGGTAATTAGTAATACGAATTATGCTGTATGCCTAAATAACTACTGAGAGATAGAGAGGGGGGAGGTTTCTTACATGTATTCATTGCTGTCATCCCTCACATTCCCCCTCCAATGTCAGACAGTCAGTCACCACAGAGAACAGACCATGGTGGCCCCAACAAGATGGTCTGATCTGATCTTCACTGCTCTGTCTTGTCCTTCAGCTTCGATCTTCAACCATACTGTTTCCCTTCCTTTGCCCAGGCAGTTTCTTCTAATGAAGCAGGAGGCAAACCCATCCATGATCCCTGTGTCTTTTGGACCCTTCTCTGAATGTCTTTCAACGCTTTCTCCCTCCCTCCCTTCCCCACACCCCACATCTGTTCCTCATTCTTCTATCATCTTCTCTGTGTATCTTTCTGATACTCATGCTTCCATGCCAGTCTCCGTCGAAACGGATATAATGAAAAGAACTCAGCAACTGAAGCACAAGAGGTGACCCCCACACACAGCCCCGACAATATGGTTGAATACTGACCAGCGGCTAGCAATTCATCTCAGGACACTGAGACAGGCTGCAGTGCTGCTGAAAACAAGGCAAAATACCAATTAACACAGACAACAAGGTGCAAAGTAGCACGCATTTATTTTGATGGTCAATGTGAGGCAGAGAAGTGAATTTCCCGCAAATGGACATAAAGTGCAAAACAAAAACCAAAAAAAAACAATAGCCACCAGATGGCCGTTAGCACCTGTCTGGAAAATAAAGTCAGACAGAAGCGGAAGAGTGAGAACAGTTCAGAATCAGAGTACCAGAGCTGAGAATGAGGGACGTAAGAGGAGGTGTGGTGTCTTTGTCAAAGTGGGGGAGGGCAAAGTCAGAGTTAAGGCCCGTCCACAGGGCCACGGGAGGTGTGTGAGTGGAACCCAAACCGTGGGAGAAAAAAAAAAGAGGGCAGCCCCGACAGTGGGGGCGCGTGGCGTGGGGATGGGGCAAGGAGCAGCTCTAGACCAGAGGGTACTGGAAGGGGAAGGAGACGGATGATATGTTGGGCGGGTCAGTTTGCTCGGGTTTAAGCGGCCCTGACCATCAAATAACAAGCCCCACAATTCTACCAAACGGGTGTATTTGGTCGGCTAGTCAGTGTAGGTAGTGTCTGGGGCAGGACTTGTCAACAGAACAGATGACCAGAATGATCGTAACGTGTCCACCTACTGCTGGTGTGCGCACCAAACAACTCCGGGCGCACCCGTACTGGCGGCCGGCTTCTGCACGTGAAATCACGTGGTGGTAAAGGTGTTGGGCAGCCCAACGGGGAACAGCACGGAAGAATGAAGAACATGAGTGAAAGACACGGCGGCGAAACACTGCACTGATGCTATGGTAAGGTTGACAGAGGAGGCGGGTTGGTTTCCTACGTAAGAACTCACTACAGACACCAAAACCAGCCGCCCAGGGCTCCGTGAGCGAGCTCATGGCTGCATGAAAGAGGGCGCTTACGCGGGAAAGAAGAAACTAAAAACCACGTCGCGAAAGACAAGAAGAATCAGGTACGTCGGGCGGAGCACAGCTGAAGGAGATCAGTGCAAAGAAGTGCAAGAGGTAGCACGCTAAAAAAAAAGGTACAAAAAAGAAAAAAGAAAATACACCCGCAAAAAAATCTGGGAAAAACTGCAAGCGGTGCATACTCCTGGACAGGGAGTAGCTGGGGGTGCTGTCGTGTTGGTGGGGTGTGTTTTGTGGTGTGGTGGAAAGAAATTGCAAATGCATGACATACACAAAAAAATCAGGTAAATGGGTAAAAAGGTGAGAAGTTGACAAGGAACAGCGTAAGGCTAGATGTGGTATATGTATAAATGGATAAACGGATGAGGGAAGAAGAAGGTAAGGGTAGCTGAAGAGCGAGGCGAGCAGACTGAGTGCGAGATATCACAACACAGGTATAGGAACGACCGTAACCATGTGGAAAAGCTGCCAGCTGCGGGGTGAGAGTTTTTCAACTTCAACGAAGACACCCAACAACACATGCTCGGCAAATGCTGTAAGATTATATATAAATAAGGACAGAAAAAGCAATAACCTATGAATCTGGATAACAATACAGTACAAAGTACAGAAAAAATACCACAAACCCTACAAAAGAGGAAGCGTGTGAAACAACCTGAAAGTTGTGAAGGGAAAGGAAAAGGCATGAGGTGTCTGACACCGAAAGGTAAGGGGTCTGACGTGGGAACAAATGAATGGGGGGGGGCAAGGGGGACTGGTGAGGAGGATCAAAAGGTACGAATAAGAATGAGTATTATAAAAGTAAAGGCAAGCCTTTTAGTACAACAAATCGGAGGCAATATGAGAAAACAGGAAAATAGGTAAGGTAAAACACTTAGTGAGGGTAGTAGAAAATGGGGGGTGAAGAACAATTTATAAGTTGGAGTGATGACTACGAAGGTGGAAAAGGAGATGAACGTGACCGTCCGTGAGACCGCAAAGACCAATGAGGTGTGGGCCCTCGGGGAAGAAATCAGGGGTGTGTGCAAAACTGTACAGGGGGGTGTTAAGGAAAAAAACAAGAGTGGGAATCAAACTCAGTACCAGGAGTGGGGGATACTAACGGCGGGGGGGGATGGCACAAGGAGACGAGAAAAAAGAAGAGGGCAGAGCCAGCAGCAAGGTATCGTTACAAGTGGCAGAAGGTGCGTCGCGAGGGTGTAAAAAGAGGAGCAACCGGTGTGACAAACGCAACAAACGTTTAGGAAAGGAAGCCCCAACAGACCGCCGAATGGGGACAATAGTGGGAAACAAGGCAAAAGACTAGATAATAATGAGGAAGTGGGTCGTGAGGGGGGACGAACCCAAAGCAAGTAGAAAGAGAAGGGACTAGCTGAGGATACGCGGGCAAAATTGAAAACGTAGATAAGATAACTGAGTGATGATTAAACTCAACAATTAAAAACGCATTACCTCAAATGACCGCGTCACCGGCTGTGGTGGTACACAAGATTACCTACCAATCAACAAGGGGGCCAAGAAAAAAACTAACGTCTCGAAAAACAAATACAGTCAAAGTAGAGAATTTAAATGTAAATAGGGTTAGAGAGCAGACACACAGCTGATGCAAAAATTGAAGAAATGCAATATTAGCAAACGAAAAAGAGGAAACAGAGACTATGACAGAAGGACGAAGCGCGTCAAAAAAACGTGAAAAAAGACAGAACACCCGCGGGGCCAACGCAAAGCTGGGGGGAAACGCGAGACCAATGATCACAAACATAAAAGTAACGGTTTGAGTAAGATGTAGACCAAGGGCCACAAAATAACCACGATCACGCAAGAAAAGCAACATACTAGAATGGAATCAAATGGTAGTAACGGCAAGCAAATCTCAAGGAATAGGGGTCTAATAGAGAACACTCCACAAAAGTAAAAATAAAACATCGCAAACAAAACAAAGTATAGATAGCGAAGAGAAACAAAAAAAGTACATGAAGGACGCACCAAAAAGATCCAAGCAACAGGCAAGTAGTGTGACGACGGGGTGTTTCCCAAAATGGACTCAATGAATATTGACCGGACAGTCGTAGTGCGGCAATCGTAAAAAAAATGACCAGAGGCACGGACAGTTAGGTGAAACAACCGCGAAATCAGAATGAAGTGGTTCAGAAGAACAGATACACAAAAACCAAACAAATAACAAGAAGGGAGAGACGAGACAAGCGACTGAGGAGCCTTGGGAAGGAGCATGGAACCGCGGCGCCCCTAGACACACAAACGGGGCAACCCGGAGCAGATGCGCGCCACACACATGGCCGGGGGGGCAAGGCAGAGAAAGACATCACGTAATCATGCGGACCTCAAGGCCTCAAACGTGGGGCGTGGGTCGGGGCCGTTGGAGACCAGGAGGACGCCCAGCCACGGATGAGCGCGCGAGGATGAAGAACGAGAGAGGCACACGGGCGAAGCTGGAGGGAGTGGGTTATAGAGAAGCAACAGAAGAGTGTGGACCTGTTATTGAGAGCGTGGTTACATGCTCAGGGGGTGGCATGGCGAGAGGGTCTCACGGGGGGTCCAAGACGCCGGGGGCTCATGAGAAATATGGCCCACGCATCGTCCACACACACCCGCCCATGGGCACAGAATACATGTGGCCGGACCACTAACAGGGAGCAGCGGACCACCACAGTACTACCGCGCCAGGACCAAACAATGCATAGACAGGCAGTCTGGCAGGTCCTACGCAAGAGGTGAAGATGCTACACACAATCGGAACACACCGGGGACATGACGCTGGCACATGCCTGCTAAATGTAGCAGAATACGAGCCAATGTCACGTGCGTAGGGGGAGCCACATTTACATTGCCTGTCAAGGTTTGTCTTTGAAAGTCCTGCGACTGTGACGGCTGTGGAGCCTGCAGGTCATGGCCGTGAATATGGGGCAAGCCTGAAATGTGGCTGTGTATGGTGAAGAGCTGAGAGTGTGAGAGATGTGGAGGTAAAGTTGTGTGTTGTGTGTGTGGGTGTGTGGTGTGTGTGGGTGTGTGTGTGTGCGCTCGGCGCGCGCGCGCGCACAGCATGTTTTTGCGTGTCATAGTGCAGTGCGGTGCGTGTGGTGTTTGTGGTGTGCTGGGGTGTTTGTGGGGGTGTGTGTGTGAGAAAATGTGTTGTAGGTTGATGGTGGTGTGGTAGCCGATACTAACGCGAGGGCGGTCGTTGATAGGTTTGTGTTGCATGTTGTTGGGCATCACCCGCCTATTTGTAGGGTGTGTGGTTGTTTGCGTGTGATGGGTGGTGATTGTTCGTGTTGGTGTTGATGTGTGTGTGTGTTTGTTTGGGTGTTACCACTTAAAGACAATGGCACAAACTTCTCTCAACCTTTGCTTCCTACCGCTTGTGTGCTGCTTCCCTGGCGCTCTGAAGGATGATATCACGCTGGCACACGGGAATCGTATTGAACCATAACCCACACGCCTTCCCCATGTTGCCCTACGGGATATCACCACTCCCGCTCCGCTATCTGAGCAAATGGCAATGACAGAGCCAAGCGGGGTGGTTTTTCAGGCAGTACTCCCGTCGAACACGGTTCCGCATCTGGGCTTCAAGTTGCAGCAACGAGGCGGAAGTTAATATAGCGCACAACGCCTGTCGATATTGAAAGCATCACGGCTTAGACCAACTTGTACACTGCGACTATTTTTACAACTTGTGAGCCGAGTTCCGCGCCAGTAGCATCAGCACAGTTTCCCGTGATGAACGTGCCAACATTCTCCCCCTTTCCTTTCTGAAGGTTGTGTGGGGTTTGGACATCACGTCAGATCACAGAGCCCGGACTTGACATTTTGTGTGTGTGATTATGGACTTCAGATGAGTATTGTGTATCTGATTTTCTTCAGTTTATGACAAGGAATTTGCATGTAAGATAAAGGGTGATGATGGGTTCCAATCAAAGCTGAGAGTCTGATTTTCATGATGAAGATGATTATTGATTTTGAATATTTTTGTACCCATGCATACACATATACACACACTCGTGTGCACTCACCACACACACATACAATAATGATAATGGCACAGCCAAAGTTAGGTAAGAAAGTTATGGCGCAACCAATGTTTGGTATGTACCCAGGGTCTGACCAGCGTATTAGGCCAAAGTGCAGGTCAGACATCTGCTATGTCATTGCCATGAGACCCACTTCTTACATTCTCTCATCAGTTCATTAATCCATCTATTCATCACCTTTAAATCACATACAGTGTGGTCTTGAAACCTAGCATGTGGGTGTAGTGTATAAGGACTATCTGCATGTGGTGACACCTTTACGATGGAGGTGAAACTGATCTTCATAACAGTAAACGACAACACAACACAATACTCTCACACACACACACACACACACACACACACACACACACACACACACACACACACACACACAAACACACACACACACACACACACACACACACACACACACACACACACACACACACACATACACACCCACGTGCGCGCGAGCCATGACAAATGAATTTTGCATTTCTGAAAATGCCTTCTTTGGCCTAAAATAATTAGGTTTATTGAGAAACTCAAACATTATGATAACGTTAGTCAAAACAATTAAAGCATTTTAGAATTCAAATGATAGCATGGTTAAAACAAAGACAACGTTAACAATAGCTGTTAATGTTCAAGCACTAAATCCACTGTACTGAAGATCATCCAGATAGATGGCATCAGCTTTGGAGATAATCAGGAAAGGGTAAAACGGCAGGAGACAGGAACGGTGGGAGAGTTGGGGTAGAGGGAGGAAAGAGAGGGTGGGAGAGGTGGGAAAAGAAACAGGGAGAAAAAGGGTGTGTGTGTGTGTGTGTGTGTGTGTGTGTGTGTGTGTGTGTGTGTGTGTGTGTGTGTGTGTGTGTGCACATGCGTTTGCTTTCATCTGCCTGCATTATTTGGCTGGATGTTTTGTTCACGTGCTAAGATTAGCGACAACAGTATCTTTATGAGACAGCACAACGACAGGCATGCAGTTGGAATGGCCCGCCAAACTGCCGCAATAACTGATTCCTTCCATCGACAGCGGCCCCATACATGGCGCCCACTACTTCCAGCAATGAAGCTCTCAGCTCTGCTGCTGAGCAGGCGAGGTTTAGTACTGTCATTGCCTCAATCCCGCCAGTCTCCGCCGTCGTGAGGCCGCTTGATTTACACCCGTCAACCAGCGTCTTTGCGCTGTGAATCAGTGGAAAGTGGTAGTTTTACAGCGGCGAGTGTTTAGAGAGAAAACAGGATTTTCCTGTTAGAGAAATGGTGTGGCTGCAACATTTTTTTTGGAATTACTTCCGTTCTTGTCCATGAAGCCTGTCACCAATATCATTCCATGCAATGTCATTCACCACTACACAATGGTGCACAATTTTATTGAATTTTGCATGACGACGCACATTCCTGCACAATCGTGTTCAGTGCCACACACAATTCTGAATTAATGGCACACAATGCCCCATGACGCTCTTTCACTACCTGCTAGTCTTTGTCTCCAAAGACTTGTCGTCACCAATATTGATTCTTCTGGATGGCTAGACTGGACAAGCCTGAACGTGGCTGTTTACAGGGAAGCTAGAATGAGCAGCTTGGGTGTGATCCCATCGGGGGAAGTGGAAGAGGGGCAAAGATGGAAGTACAGTCCAGCAGCTTTCCATCTACCATCCCTCTCCCTCTTTGACTTATGTGATCCTG
>JADBJO010015672.1:37500-40000 GCA_016801955.1 Conus betulinus
AGGCACCCTATTGTTCAGTGACAGGACACTGGTGTGTGGCTTCCTTATCCCTACAGGCACGTATGAAATATACCTATAGAAAGGTAGAAATGGCATGGACTTAGAGAAGTTACAAAAGAAAGGAAAATCTGATGACCGTCAGCAGTTGCAGCAAACAAAATCATGGTCAGTGAAACCTCTACAGCCCAAAGTAACGGATACACTGAGGCCCTTTTCATCATGTAACACACACTCAAATGCTTGCAGCAAACATTGTCAACTAATCAAGCATCGAGTAACAAAGCCCCTTAAACTGATCTTTCGTATAAGAATGTAATGAAGTAGTCTCTAAATTCAACAGATCAGAGGTCAAGTGAAAGGTCAGTTCTGTGCAAGTGTGGGGAAGAAAACATTCAGAAAAGCGAGCACCAAGGAGTTTGCGTGTTTATGGCGAAAACAGCACGAAACGAAGTGTTGATGAAAGTAGGACATTGGAGGCCCACTGAACATAATGTTTAAAAATGATGGTAATTATGTGGTTTATAAGTATGATAATCATTATCATCATCATTCTTCTTCTTGTTTGATGATGATAATGATGATCATGATGTTTAGCATGATCATGATGATGAAATCAAGTGTGGAGAATAGAGAGACAGAGGAGAGAGAGAGAGAGAGAGAGAGAGAGAGAGAGAGAGAGGAGAGAGAACGAGAGACAGACATAGACAGACAGACAGATAAGCATGCAGACGACAGACAGACAGACCCTGCGACAGACACGACAGACAGAGGAGAGAGGAGAGAGAGAGAGAGAGAGAGAGAGAGAGAGAGAGAGAGAGAGAGAACCAGTTAAGCCAACATACTGCCCACCACCCCCACCCACCACGCTCTCATTTCCTGACCCCTGCTTCACTTCCCTCCCCTGTATTGATCGTTGCCTTGCTGTCTGTCAGGGCACTGGACTGCCTGTTGTTCAAGGAAACTTGCCACTGTATTCTCAAAACACAAGCTTTCCGCTGAAAACATCATCTGGTCACTGAAAACACCAGATGTTTGTTGAAAACACAAGCTGTCCACTGAAAACATGTGGTCGACTGCAAACATAGTCTGCTGAAGATTCTTTACGATGCTTCCGCTCTAGTTGAAAATAGTAATTTCAGGAGAAGATGTCTCTGACTACTTCCAATTCTCTGGCGAACACGATGCTAATGGTGGAGAGTCACTTGACAGAAAGCAGACCGATTGATAGAGCCAGCTGCGAACAGGAACAAACTATGCATGCACATGTCAGAGAGCAGGGAACCAAAATACGATTACCCTGAAAAACACCCGTAATCTCAGGCAGACACGATAGAACCAAGCTCCTTGACAACGGCCAACAGATGGAGACCTTCAGGACGTGAGACAGGGGAGAGAAGCACGCAACAACAGGAAGACGGAAGCGGCAAATGTAAAATCAGGGGCCAGAACTGGGTCAACCTGGAGGAGTAAAGAACACAAACACTTGGCGATCAGACTGCTTGGCGCTGGGGGAAAGATGAGGACCTGGAATGTCATAGAGCAACAAGAGTTGGACTGACTTCTGTTGGCCCGCAGGAAACCAGACAACTCCCTTCAGATGCTCTTGCTATTCTGCATTCACCATCATGAAATGAGGAAAAGGCTTTTTCCTAGTCTACCTTAGCATCAGGAAGAATTTATAAACGTGTTTTTGCTAGTCTATTTTTAACACACAAAAAAGACAATAAACAGTAAAACAAGTAGGGTAAGTCTTGCTCCCATAAGAAAACCTAGTAACTTTTATTCAAGTCATAGACTAGCAAAATGGAAAAAAATGATGAATATGTTTTTGCTCATGTACGTTTTACATTATGGAGAAATAATGAACATTCTGTTGTTAGCCTACGCTTAACATGAACTGATGGTAGGGCTTGTGTTGGTCTGCTAGACAAATTAACAGAATGAAAAAAAAATCATAGTACTATTGTTAACAGGTAACGATTTACGCAAGTAAAATATGATGAAAATGCAGTTGTTGATGCACTAAATGCATTTCCCTGGTGAGGAAATGGTGAAACTGGAGCAGCTCTTCATATACCAGATACTCTGAAGGTGGTAAAGAAATGGTGAATGTGATATTGTTTATATACTTTAGTATGTTTTTGCATTGGGCGAAAGTTAAAGACCTGGAATGCTCATAGAACAGCAAGAATTTGACCGACTTCTGCCAATCAGCGAGAAATCAAACAGTGCTCGTACTGTTCTACATTCATCATGAGAAAATGACCAACAGGTTTTTTCTCAGTCTACATTTTACAAGACGAAACAAATCACGGATTTTTTTTTTTCTGTTGTACTTTTAACGTAACGTAGAAATTATGAAGAGCTTTTGAAAGTCTATAATAAGCAAAATGAAGAAATTATGAACATACTTTTGCTCATCTGTGTTGAATATTAAGAACAAATGATGGATCTTACTGTTGTTTATCTATGTTCAGCGTAATGAAGAAATTTTAGGAAG
>JADBJO010015673.1:0-14327 GCA_016801955.1 Conus betulinus
AGTGAGAGAGAGAGAGAGGAGAGGCGATAGAGAGAGAGAGAGAGACACAAGAGAGAGCAGACAGACCGCAGACCGACCGCCTACAGACAGACAGAGATTGGATAGAGAATACTTGCTGACATGTCCCCTTTTTATCTGAAAAAAAAAATTACATTAAAAAAAAGTTTATAAGCGCGTGATAAGATGATGTTTCCGTGCTTCCAGTGCTGAAGGATTGAATATGAAGTGCTAGGGTTATGCTTCAGAAGTCTTCCACACACACCACCACAACACCCCACCACACACACAACACACAACGGCACGCACGCACGCACGCACTGCACGCACTACGCGCTCACCACACAACACCACACACACACCCACACACACACACACCTGCCCACAGACCACCACACACCACAAAAAACTTTTTTTGGCTGTTCGGCCGCTGTGCGTCTGTCTGGTCTCCCCCATCTCATGGCCATCCAACACACACCGCCAATTTCCTCCACGCAACACAGCACCAACAACCCGCATACCTTCCAGCCAACGCCCATCGTATCTCGCTAGGTGTTTCGGTGCCGTCATCGAATCCTATCATCACCTCCCACCCACCACCCTCCCCCCCACCCCCCACCCACCCCGTATTTTTGTGCCGGGCCGGGCTACTAAGCTGGAGACCGCTGGCGGGCGCGCTCACCGGCTCTTTCCTCTAGCGTCTGTCGCGTTGTTCGATCGTTCGGCCGCCCGGGCTTGGTGGGGCCCCGCCCTCATCCCCCTCTCCCCCCCTCTCTCTTCCCCCTCACCGCCCTCTCTCTCGTCTCGGGTCGGGCCCTCATTTCGCGCTCCTGCCCCCCCCCGCCCCCCCCCCTTCTCTCGCTCTCGCCTCTCTCGCTCCCTCTCGCTCGCACGCCCTCTCGCCCGCGCTCTCGCCGCCTCTCTCGCTCCCTCCCCTCTCGCGCTCTCGCCCGCCCTCGCAAGATTTTAGTAAGTTTTGTTATAAATGTTGGCGCAACAAAGTTATTCTTATCCGTTTTGTTTAAGTCTGTTTGCCATCCCTGCAAAGAGGTGTTGGCCTTTTACCTAAGAACACACACCCTCACGCCACGCCCGCACACACAGCACGCACGCTCGCACACACACGTCACACGCACGCACGCACACAACAGACAAACGCGCATGCCGCGCGCGCGCGCAACACACACACAAACACACACACAACACCACAACACAACACAAACACACACACACACACACATACATACATGTTTTGGGGGGAAACTCTTGAGTGTACGGTTCCTTTCACCTATTACTCATAGCAACGTCAAAGAGTACAGAATACAGTGCGCCAAGGCAGCTTGAGCTAATGTTTTTAACATAAGAGATCGAACTCATGACTTTACCAAAATTTTTAAATAATTATGCATTTGCTTGTTCGTAGCCCCTATTATCATCGCAGTCCAGGTAGATTGATCTTTAACTTTCACAACCTCCCCTCTACACACAAAGAAATGACTTACAAACACAAACCAAACACACACACAGAGACACCACCGCGCACCCACACACCACAACACACTCACAGCACGTAGGCCAATACCAGGTGCCCGCACGCGGGCCCAGGGCGGCGCGCGCCCGCGCGCAAGCACAAAACCAGAAAAAACACAACACACACACCATTACATAACCGGTAAAAGCACGTGAAGTGGGGAAGACGTTAAACTGAGAAGACGAAGAAGGAAGACGCAGAAGAATCAGACATCACAACACACAACAACAACAACAACAACCCCACCCATACACACACACACACAACACACACCCACCACACACAACACCCACCCCCCAACAACACCACCCGCATGACGCACGGCACGACCATACACACACCGCAGGCGGGCCACGCACGAAACAGCACACACACCCAACACAACACTAACATACACACATTCACGCACGCGCACGCACAGCCCGCCGCCACCACACACCAACACACACAACACACACACACACACACCACCACACACACTACACAGCAAAATCAAACATTCAACCAGTCACAACACAGACTGATCAATTAAATCAACTAGCCAACAAACAAATGACCAATCATCCTACAGAAAACCGCCAGATCCGATGAAAACAGCTGCCTTCTATTTTAACTGACCAATCATTTCATCAAAACCCAGTCCCAATCATTTCATCAACCAGTCAATCAATTACTGATCACGATCCTATCACACACTCAATAATCAATAAAGCACACACAATCAACGAACCGAGTCAACCCCCCAAATCAACCAACCGGATCCCGAGTTCGGGATCCAAACACAACTTGAGGCGACCCCCCCCTCCCCCCCCCCCCCCCCCGCCCCCCCCACACACACACACACACCCGTCCACCCCTAATCTCCACTCCCACTCCTCTACCCGCCACCCTTCCCACTCTCCCTGTTCCTCACTGCGACCATTCATAACCTTTTGCGCCAGCTCTCGCTCTCCTCTCCTCGCTCTCTCGTCTCTCTCTCTCCTCCTTTCTCTGGCCCTCTTTCTTGCCTCTCTGTCTCCGCCTGTCACTCGGTCGCTGTCGCTGTCCTGTCCTCTGTCTTGTCTGTCTGTCTCTCTTTCCTCTCTCTGTTACCCAACCTCATATATTATGCTGAATATTTTGAATGTAAATGTGGATTACCTTTGTGTGTGTTAGGAGACAATCAAAATCTGAAGGGAAATAATGTAGCCAAAGACCGTTTATGCACTACTGATTATTGTTTTCATTGCGCGATGTTGTTGCTATGGAAAGCTGTGATCAGGGGTCATTTCAAAGAATTATCCTATTACCTGCCACCGATTGATGATTGCGCAATGGGTTATAAGGGCGTGTAAAAAACAAAGATTATGTTTTCGTGCAAATCATGATTGTTCCAACTTTTTTGATGAGTACGTATCTCCAATGAAAACATGTGATAATTGATGCCGATGCTGACTGTTTTGATTATCTACCCCAGCATGAAGAAAGCCTGTCTTTAAAGAGAATTATAAAACTACGAAAACTGAGTTTTACAGTGTGTTACACAGACATGCATTACAGAGTGTCTCTCTTAATATAGTACGCATAAAGAGATGATGATTTGTGCAGATAACAAAAGTGTATAAAACATGTTTCCTTTTTACATTGGAATATCAATGGTCTTTCCCCCACAATTGAATTGTCGAGATTTCCTTTTCTTTTCTCGCTGGAAACTGACTTTATACTGCTGGTTGAAACATTTGTTGAATAATGTCCATTGGTGTGTTTTTTACGGAATACATACACTGTGTTTAAAAAAAAAAACCCTGCCTGCTATCAGTTTACTAATCAAGGTAGACGTTCTGGTGGCATAATCTCTTTAATAAGAATGAAACTGATTACCGTTTGTACGTGAAATCGATGTGAACCATCCCAACATGATTGTGTTCCTGATTGACAAAATTTTTATTTAAGGTGCTACAAAGGATGTTTAGTATATGTGTTTTCCTGTTTGTTACCAGAAAGGTTCACCCGCCTACTATGTATACTTTTTGACACTGGCAATGGGCGTTAGGGTCATTGAACGAATGTATTTTTTGATTGCATGCTTGAATATAAAGATGCATTTGTAAAGATATCCGGTTATTTGCACAGCACACAGTCAGTGAATACTAGTCCTGTGTTCTTTTTCATTGTTCATAAATGAGTTAGCCTCAGTAGTGATCAGAAAGGGTGACATGGTGCTATTTTAATTTTTACCCAAGATTATTGTGAACTGTTTTTATCCTATTGTTGTAATGCATATCGCGTTTAATAGCCGAAACTGTAATTGATCTACAGACGCAACTAGATAGTTTTGTAAGGGCATCATCACACTGCATTTGAAAGTAAACATGAAAAAACTAATGTAGCTGTATTTTATCAGGGGTGGTTACTTGGCAGCACAAAGAGATTGACTTACATGGGCTGTGTTAACTGTTGTGAATGCGTGTAAGTATTAGGAATCTGTATTTCTCCACAAGACTGAGTTTCTCTCTGTTGCATATCAGGATTTGGTGAGCAGAGCTAAGAGTGCTTTGTTGTGTATTCTCTACAGAAAATGTCTAAACTGAAATGCAATTCCTCCTTTACTTACTTAATATCTAAAGCTATTTGACACACCAAATTCAAACTATGGTTCAGTATGGGGGGCTGAGTTAAGGGGTTCAGATACTACTAGCTGCTCAACATTCAGAAAAAAGACATCCGTTTGCCCTTAAAAACTTTTAGGGGTTGAAATGAAGAACAACCAAATGGTCTAATATGGGGAATGAATCGATATCCATATTTTTTCAATTCAGTAGTCCAAATGCATTCGATTCGCTGGCTAAAACTAATAACTACTCGAATGAATGAGTCAAGACCATCGCGCCAAAGCCTACAGATGCTGTACGCGATTTAGATTCACGTGATAAAGTTGGGCTATGGCATTTTTTTGGGTCCAATCAAGGTGTGGAAGAAATAAATGCTTTCTTAAATATTTCAAGGAAATATTAGTTTTATGTAGGTGGCAGGAATGGGATTTCCATATCAAGAATAGTGATAGATTTCGTGTGTACAAAACGTTTTTTGTACGGTTTCCGATGGGAAACCCATCTGTTACTACAATTTATATAGAAAGTTGAAATATTTATATTGTCAAGATTCAGAATTGGTGCGTCAGAAATCGCTCTGGTGCGGCAATCGCTACCAATATCGATCCCATAATAGCAAGTGAGTTTAATGTGCCCACATTGTGTAAAAAACAAATAAAGAGGATGAAGTCCTTTTTTGTTTTATGTTGCCCAGACTTAGTAAGCTTAGACACAATACATTCCCGTAAAATTTCATAAATTTCCAAACCTGTTCTGAATAAGTTTTTTTTTGGCATGTAAACACGAAAGAAGCACAGAAATCTTGTCAGTTTTGTACAAAGCGTTTCAGCTGCGTCAAGTTGCTATGTCGTAAAACGTTATCTTTATTTGTATAAATTAAAAAAAAATTGTCATATGATTGTTCAATTATCTGTCTCCCCATCAATGATGGGCAAAGTGGCCCCCTATACGATTAAAACATCTGAATCTGAATCTCTGTCTGTGTGTGTGTGTCTCTCTCTCTGTCTGCGTCTGTCTGTCTGCGTCACTGTCCCTCTGTCTGTCTCTCTCTGACGCTGTCTGTCCGTCCGTCCTCACTGACCTCCTGTCTGTCTGTCTGTTGCTGTCTGTCTGCCTGTTCTCTCTCTGTCTCTCTTCCCCCATCCACCCTCTCTCTCTCTTTCTCTCTCTCTGGGCGCGCTAGCCATTCGCAGCGCAGCCCCAGCATCACCCCCCCCCCCCCCAGCCCCCCCCCCCCCCCCCCCCCCCCCCCCCCCCCTACCTCTCCCCCCTGCTATCTCTCCTCTGAGTGTTCAGTCACGGCAAGACACGTGAGCAAGCATAGTCCAGGAAACCCAAGAACATGTCCCCCAACAAGGATGGTACCTCCCGGACCATCGATCCGTGCGGGGTCTGACGGGGGGTGGAGGGACGGGGAGGGGAGGCGGTGGTTACTGATCCTTGTCATGCCCACCCGGAGTGCTGTAGGCAAGCGGCAGCAAAGGAAGCATGATACCCGCTCCGATCAATATCACTGGTATCAAACGGCCGGCCGCGCCCGTCGGTGATACCTGTCGCACCGCTCGGCTTCCCTGCGCGTTCAGTTGGATGTTGGTTTTTCATTCCTGCTTCTTCAGTTTTGGTCGTAATCTCTCTCTATCTCTCTCTCTCCTCCCTCTCTCTCTCTCCTCTCTCCTCATCCCCTCTCCTCTCTCTCTCTCTCACCAGTTGGATGTTGGTTTTTTTCACTGCTGTGTTGTTTTTTTTTTCGGTTGTCGTCTCTCTCTCTCTCTCCTCTCTCACCTCTCTCTCTTCTCTCTCTCCTCTCCTCTCTCCTCTCTCTCTCTCTTTCTTGGATGTGGTTTTCACTAAACCGTTTTGTTTTTTTGGCTCTCTCTCTCCGTCTCTCTCTCTCTCTTCTCCCTCTCTCTCTCATCTCTCTCGCTCTCTCTCTCTCGTCTCTTCTCTCTCTCTGTCTGTCTCCTCTGTCCTGTCTGTCTCCATGGATGTTGGTTTTCATTAACCGTTTTGGTTTTTTGGTTGTCTCTCCTCTCTCTCTCTCTCTGCGTCTCGTGCGTCGTCACTCTCTCTCTGTGCGTGCGGTGCCGCGTGTGGCGCGTGTTGTTTCGTCTGTTTGTATTATGGTGTGCGGTGTGGGTGTGGGGAAGTTAAAAAAAAAAAAACCCGCACGAAAAGATAGTACCATTAGAAACAAAAGTAAGAAAGGACAGGAAATGATGGGACAACTAGGAACAGATCTGAAAAGGTCATAAATGACGAGAAACACAGGAATCGGACAAGCTCGTTTAGAATCATTATGAAAAAAGTTAGCAAGGTGTAAGCGAAAAGTGGGAAAGATGAGAAAGAACAGTAGAAAACAGTCAGAAGAGCAAGAAAAGTGAGAAAATAGGCGGGGGTTGGGGGGTGGGTTAAGATAAAGTTTAAACACACACACCACACACACACACACACACACACACACACACACAAACAAACAAAAAGAAAACGGAACGTTGGGATCAAGCTGCAAAGGTAAGATTGACATTGGTTTTAAAAAAAAAAAGTTAAAAACAACACAAACAAAAAACAAACAAACAAAAAAAGACAAGCAGAAAAAAGGTAAGTGGAAGTAGGAAAGAGGTAAGTGGGTAATTTGGAAAAAAGGAAAAGTTCGGAAATCAATCAAAATGTAAGTGGAAGTGGGGGCCGGACCCAGTTAGGGGTCATTTTAGTAGAACGGCGGACTCGTGATCCTGGGGTTGCGGGTTCGAATTTCGGTACAGGGGGATTTTCCCCCTCGGAGTTTTAACATTGGTTCTGACTCCATTCCCCATACAGTCCTTCGAATGAGACTGTAAACCGAGGTTCCGTTCGTGTGAACCGCACAACATCTTGCAACACACGTAAACATCCCATCACCAAGTTTCGGAAAGAGAAGGCCAGTTTGGGCCGTTGGTATGGATGACACTTTACACATAGCATGCACCTTCCCCGAAGATGGAATATGGCTACCTTAATGGCGGGATATAAAAAACGGTCATACACACAAATTCCATTTGCCTGTCTATACTGGGAGTGTCCGCAGGAGTATTAGCCTCCGTAGGCAGAAAGAAAGAAAGAAAGAAAGTGGAATTAGGAAAAAAGGTAAAGAAAAGCATCGGAAATGCAGTAAAAGGTCAGTGGAAGTTGGAAAAGGTTAATTAAGGCTACGTCGGGGGAAAAAAAAAACAGAACAGATGAGACGAACGAGTAATGATCAGGGGTAAAAGAACAGAATTAAAAAAAAAAAAAAAGAAAAAAAAGCTGAAAAAGTGACGAAAGTAGAGAAACAGTGTGGGAAAAAAGAGAAGGTCGAAGAAAGAACAAAGTGGAGAAAAAAAGTAGAAAAGTGTTTGGAATAAGAAGGAAATGGCAGAAGAATGTTAAAAAAAAAAAAAAAGGTTGGAATAAAAGGAAAAGGTAGGAACAGTAGGAAAAAGCAAAAACAACGAAGGAAAAAATTCGGAAAAAATGGACCTAAGTATGCAAATGTAAGTAAAAAAAAAAAATGCGAATACGAATGATTATTCAGTATAGACCAAAGCCCCTTACTGAAAGAGGGTAACACATACGGTCAAGAAATCAAAAATATGATAAGAATTGCTTCGGAATTACTCTGAATATTATATCAAAAATTTTTATACTTACTTGCGATAGACACATTAACAATGAAACAAAATTGTAACTGTAATGATGCTAAGATGTTGCTGTTCGTAATCTTTTCAAAGCTTCTAGATATAAACGTCGCAAGTGTTGAAAGAGTGGCTTCGTTTCTAGACGACAAGAACAGACTGAACTAAAGATAATGGATTATTGAAATATTTAGGTTTAATTGGTATCTCTCTAAAGATCCCGAACAACGGGGGCAACAAACAAGAAAAGAATTTCACCCTCTTTAGCTCTAATACACAATCAACATAACACTTCTCGTTGTCAGTTCAAGTCTATGTCTAAAAAGATGGCACGCAATCTCAGAAAGACCAAATCTAAACTTAGTCAAAGCACTTTTTACATACCTGTTCATATCAATTTCAATATACGGATCAACCGCGCACGCAGATTTATGTTGTCGATATTCAGCAAATCGATCACCGGTGTGTGGTGTGATCGTGCCACCTACAGTCTATACCTCTTTGCCTAAAGGATTTCATCCAACTTGAAATACATTGAACATCTTGATTATCCCAAACAAAAGTAAACCCATGTGAACTGAAGCACTGACGAATAAGTAAAAGAAAAATGAAAAGTGTGGGAAAAGGTTAACACGAGAAAAAAAAAAAAGGTAGGAGAAATGGCAGGGCAGGTGTAGGAGAAGGTGGGAAAAGCACAGGAATGAAAGAGTGGGACAGAGAAGGAAAATGATCGGGAAAAAAAGATAAGGAAAAACTAAGGATATGTGTGGAATAAAACAAAACAAAACAGGAATAAGTCAGAATAAAATAAAAAAAAAAAACCCCCCAAGGAAAAGGCGGGAAATGAAGGTGGTATAAGGCCTTGGTAACAAGACGAAATGTCAGAAAGTGGGTGGGAGTAATACAGGTAGGAAAAAAAAAAAAGTAGGAAAAGAGAAAAAAATTACAAAAGAACGGTCAAATCAAATCAAATCACATGTTGCTTTTTTAAAAAGCCCTGTCGACCTCAAAAGCTATAAATTAGATGGTTGAAACACTAGAAAAAAAAAACAAAAAAAAACAAACAAACACAAAGAAAAAGAAAATGAGAGAATTAAACTTGCAAACATGAAACTCAATACCAGTCATTTATTCACATCAAAAGACGTCACACTCAAAGTTAACATCAATACTTACACAAACGCATGAATTTCTTTCAAAAAAAAAAAAAAAAAAAAAAAAAAAAGGAACGGTAAACAATGTTGGAAAATGATAACCAAAACATTAGGGAGTAGTGGTATGGGGGAGAAAAAAAAAAAAAAGTAGCAAACAGGTAAGCGACGTAAAAAAAAAAAAAAAAAAAAAAAAAAGTAGGAGTGTAAAACAAACAAACAAAAAAAAAGAGCAGGAAAACTGTAGGGAAAATAGCAGCTTCAACTGAACGAGGCCCCAGCTAACCTTTTTTTTTTTTTTTTTTTTTTTTTTTCCCCTCCCTCAGCTGCGTTTTTGAGGCCGAAGTCGATAGAACAATGTATCTTGGTGATTTGGGCGGAGGCAAGCACCATCCTAAAAGAGGACAGCGAGCGAAGAGAGTAGAATGGAGTGGGAGTGGAGCGGAGTGGAGGGAGGGGATGATGGGGAGAGGGGTGGGGTGGGGTGGGGTCTGAGGGAGAGGGGTTGGGGGTGGGGGAAGAAGGGGGTGGAGGGAGGGAAGTGGCAATAATAAGAGTTGAGCAACGGCAAGAAAGTACCCATCAGAATCCCACCCAGCACCAGTTTGCTGTGTGCAGTGTTTAGTAGGCTTGGGGGAGGAGAGGGAGGAGAGGAGGGAGGAGGAAGGAGGAGGAGGAGAGTAATGGAGGAAGAGGGTAGCTGGTAGAGGTGTGGGGGAGGACCACCAAAAAAGCGCCCCCCCCCCCCCCCCCAAAACAAACAAAACAAAACAAACCCAAGTTGGATATGAAAAGAAATTTTTAAAAAGCTGCGCAAGAACCACTATGTAACAGATAGACACACACACACACACACACACACACACACACACACACACGCGCGCGCCGCGCGCGCGCGCGCGCGCCTCCCCTTCCCCTCTCCCGTTCTCCTCCCCCCTCCCCCCCCCCACACACACACTCACTCACACACACACACACACACACACACACACACACACACACACACACACACCACCACACACACTTTGGATCGATCTTGACGCAGAAAGTAACAACCCAGGAAATTACAACGTTTTGTTGGGTCCTTAAAAAGCTTAAGCTTAAGCGGGTTGAATCATTCCCCTGGGTACGGATTCTGATGAACTTTATATAGTCAGGTGAATTCTATAGGATATTACAGGCAACAAAAGCCGATTAACTCCGTTTTTTTTTTTTTTAATTAGAAAAAAAAATTGTTTTTCAGATCAAATGACAAAATTTTAATATGCTTTACAAACATTGCTTTTTTTCTTCGTCTGGACATACGCGTCATCTCCATAACTACCATGAAAAGAGTAATCAAAAACCAAGATATTCATTATCACCGATTGTAGGCGCAGTGAAATATTGCACTTGAGCACAAGGATGGGGGTATGGCTGACAGCCAGACAAAACTGCTAACGTTTACTGTTTTCACACCACACAGCCTGCTATGGTCATAAGATTGACAACTGTATTTTTCTTTTGACTCATGGTTAGACGCTTTAACAGCATCAAAAGCAACGAAAACGGTTGTTCTGACAGTCATAATTAACGTTTTTTTGTGCATACAATAACGTCACATAAAAAAGAGTATAAGGCTGACAACTGCATTTTTCTTTTGACTCACAAGTCAGGCGCTTTAACAGCATCAAAAACAATGAAATGGTTATTTTGACAGTCATAATTAACAGTTTTTTTGTGTGTGGATTACAATAACATCACATGAAAAAACGTAATTATTACTCTTTTCCAGAAGAGGACAAAAAGGGGCATTTTCATTGTTAAAAAAAAAAAAGAAAAAAAAAAGAAAGAAAAAAACGAATTTTGATGCCAACAGTTTTCCATTGAAATCAACTTTCTGAACACCACAGAATGACCTCAGACGCTACGCACATGTACGACGTCAAAAAACACAATGAAGACATGCTGTGACTAACAAGCAAACAAACTAGTCACGTCGACTCGGCTGGGAAAAAGGGAATGGTTTCTAGAAATCATGGATTTTTTTTTTCATTTGTCAAATCAGGAAACGACTGTGCCAAACTGGAAAACTCTAGATATGCGTGTGAGCCGTGGCTTTAACAGTAGTCTGAAATCTTGTCTTCAGATATTAGATGTAGCGGTTGAAATATTTGTGAGATACCAAAATAAGCTCATGCATGCATGGATGCATGTATGTGTTTGAATGTGTGTGATGGATGTACGTATGGATGTATGTGTGTATGTATGTATGTATGTTATGTCTGCACGTATGTAGGCATGTACGCACATTAGATCATATCTACTACGTATGTACGCACCGACGTATGCGTGTATCTATATTTGTATGTAGGCAGGTATTGTGTGGCGATGATGATGATGATGATGATGATGGTGTGATGATGATGATGATGATGATGATGATGGTGTGTGTGTGTGTGTGTGTGTGTGTGTGTGTGTGTGTGTGTGTGTGTGTGTGTGTGACACAGAGAGAGAGACGAGAGAGAGAGAGGCAGACAGAGAGAGAGAAAGAGAAAGAGAGAAAGGGAGAGAGACCGATGGAGAGATTAGCACGGACGATTGGTTCTTTCTGTAATGGGCGACAGCCCTGATGTGCCCTTTGTGGTCAGCTCGGCTATAAGCAACATCTGTAATGGGTGTGAAGGAGAGGCAGGGCGGCGGGGGGGGTGGGGGGTGGGGGGTGGCTTACGTTACGTTCACAACACTAGATATCCGGACATACCTACATGGAAGTGTGATAAGAAATAACGATAGACCTTTCAAGCAAGCGCGCACGCACACACACACACACACACACACACACACACACACACACCACACACACACACACACACACACACACACACACACACAACACACACACACACACACACACACAGAGTGACACGTAATCCTATACACAGAGCAATAAGAAAGATACTTAGCAGTACAGCGAGAGCCTTTTCACATAGTCTTGCCATGACTGCCGCTTTCACGTGTCTCTCGGCTTTTTTAATCTGTATCACACACACACACACACACACACACACACACACACACACAGGGTACTGAAGGATGCGCCTAATATTAACAGAGGTGTGGCTCAGTGTCGGAAGAGTTTCCCAATTTAGGGCCACACTACTTAATTTTTTTTCCCAATTAAAAACAACAACAACAACAACATAAAGGCAGGTATTGGTGATGTTACAGATAGGTTGATAGACAGACAGACAGATGCACAGACAGACAGACAGACAGATAGATACGGGAATGATTTGTATAAACAAATGGCTGTTTTACAGTGTGCTCCTTTGATGACGACGACATTAACAGGGTTAATTTGAAAAGGCGAGGATTATTAGACTTTCGTGGGATGAACTGCTCTCTTAAAGGTCCTTTAAAACTGAACAAGCCAATACAATACCAAATGAATATTGTCCCCCGTTAGTGTGGAATACCAACAGTGCAGACATATACAGAGAGATGCGCCGATAGTGGACCACAGCTTTCACTGACTACAGTTCAAAATGAATGGCAGACGGCTATGAATAGGCTTTTATGCACTAATGTAAAAAGCTATGTAAAGAGAATACCAATATCAGTTCCCGACATGGATCACAATGTATATCCCCATTCTAAGGGGCCGTGGCTTTTGAGAATGAAACATTTGAGTTTTGAGTCAATCGTGGATATACATTTTATGATAAATTTACAACAGATACACGTTTAGTATTATAGACCGTGGATACTGTCTTACAGACGGGTACACCTGCACGCGTGCACTCACATAATGAGGTTAGTAACAAACACACTTCACAGAGAAAAAAGTGTAATCTAAAACATGGTATTCACTCATTTTTTGTAGCCATGAGAGTTATCTATTTGTGAGCAAGAAGGAGACCAGTAATGAGGAGGTTATAAATGCTTTCAATGTGCCAGGGAATGCTAGCATTACGTATTTTCCCATTTGCATGTGAGACATTGTAAATATATGAGTATTGTATGGGTTTACTCTGCATGAGACATTGTAAGAAAATATATTAATTTTGTATGGTTTTACTGTTTACAGGTGATCCAGTTCTTGCTTTTTTATGATTTATCTGTGAAATCACACATTGCATCATAGACCTTTGAGTTTTTAGTTTTTGTTTCTTTGTCACAGAAAATGGCTGAAAATCCTGACAAATCCATGTCCTCCCTGTATGGTGCTACACATTTGTTACGACTGTTGGTAACTACCTCCTCTTAACTTTGGGACTTATTCTCTTTGGGGATTTTTTTTTTTTAATTATTATTTCATACTGCATTCATTTGGTTTCTTTTAGAAATTGTTGTATTTGGATTCTACTAGAAGAATTTCACCTTATAGTTTATTGTAATGTATAAAGAAAATGTGATGTCACAAAATCCATTTCTTATGCACTTCATTTTTAAACTTTGTGTGTTTATATTGTATGAATGTTTACTGTTAGTTAATTATACAGTTTTTTTAATGTTAGTTTGAAAGAAAAATAATGTATGCATTATTCAGAATAGCCGACATACATGCTTGGCACAGTTTATCAGCACTAAATTGATTTGAACATGTAAATGCTGCTCAGAGAGGTAAATATTTGATGCAGTTTATCACACACATGGCAGTTATTTGCTGCAGAGTGTTTACAATGATATGGGGACAATTCAAAGTGAAAAGTGTACTGGTGAATGTGAAAGGTTTTCAGTAATGAAATTAATAATTAAAGCATCAAGTTCAGGAAGTAAAACCACGTTACAGTTAAGTTATGAATTCAACTGACTGCAAACTGTTTTGCTGTCCCAAATCGTGAGGTATAGCAGGATTAAATGTTTACATTTGCATTTGTCATAGTCTTCCGATTATCAAAGTGTCTAGATTGAATGGCATTTGATACCTTTTTTTTCTAATTTTAAAGGGCTTTTGATACCCCAAGTAAATATTTGAAAGGGCCCAGAAAGTGAGATGGGATAAAGGAAAGGTTTGGGATGTTGTACTGGGAGCTGGAATAACATGTATTATGTCTGATTGAGCTGGAATTCCAACACGGCAAACAGTAGTCATTATGTGCAATGTCAGCTTTTCCTTGATAAGGATCATGTTATATCTGTATTGTAATTGGAAAAAAAAAGGTTTCGTAATGTTAGCTGATGAACACGGTGCCTTTTCTTTTTTTTCCTCTCTCACCAACCTGCCCCCACAGTGCGACTAGGACAGATGCTGGCCTACACTTCACTGGATGAGAAAATGTGTACAGACCCTCCTCACCCACATACACGACTTCTTGAAGTGAGTTGTTGCTTTCTGCTATTCAGATTCTCTGAGGCCAAATTCCCCCCCAGTTTTCAGATTTTTTTGGTGAATTTAGCCTTAAATGGGTATGTATGGTTCATG
>JADBJO010015673.1:18425-43019 GCA_016801955.1 Conus betulinus
GAGATAACAATTTATGAAAGAGGAGTTGGGGAAGTGAAGACAGGGGGGAGGGGGGGGGGGGGGGAGAAAGAGAGGAAAAAGGGTGAATGGGGGGATGGTGATAAAGAGTGAGCTGGATCACAATCAAAAGGATGTGTGTGTGTGTGTGTGTGTGTGTGAAAGGGAATGGCAAGGTTGTGACCCGAGGGAGGAAAGGAAGAGGATAGAGTGAGGAAAGGAAGAGGATAGAGTGACGGGGGTGTGGGTTGGGGGGTCAAGGCGGGCTAACAAAAAAGATGTTAAGAAAGCAGCATAGACCAATGGTTCAGAAAGTTTGGACGTCCTGTTTAGCCAGCATTACACCAGATATTGGACACAGTTTAAGCAGTCAGAATCAGCACACAGTAATATGCTAGAGTTCTTCCATTAAAAAAAAAAAAAAAAAAACCCCTCTCTACTAGCTCTTACAATGAAATATCACTACTCCAAAACCCAGTGATATCTGTCTATCTATCTATCGATAAAAATAGATAAGATAGATAGATAGATATGGATATATCCCTATATATGTGTGTGTGTGTGTGTGTGTGTGCGCGCGCATAGCGCGCGGTGGACCAAAGGTGATAGGGGTTGGTAGGATAAAGGGAGTAAGTAATAGAGCACAGGAAAAAGAAGTTGGAGGATCCCACTCAGGCCAGAAACATTTATATCCTTATTGTAATGTGTACAGATTGCAACAAAACAACAACTGAAGACTTGATTTATAGTGGTACAGCAGTGGAGTTTTCAACTTGTGTTTTCCATCACAAAGGATGGTCTCTGTCAGCACCCCCCCCCCCCCCCCCAACCCCTGTCTGCACATCCCTTTTGCACTCTCCCCTGTTCCATACCCTCTGTCTTCCCCTCTTTCTGAAACAGGACACTGAAATCACATGGAACATAGCATTACATGGAAATCAAGGACATCAGTCTTGCCAGGGCAGTCATTTCCAAATGGGGTAATAAGTTTAAAAGAAAACTTTCTGTACTGCCAGATATGAAAGAACAAACAAAATTACAAAACAAACATTACCCATTTTGATCTCTTTGGCCTTGTTCAGACAAACCACACAACATCCCAGACCATGAAAACAAAACATGAACATTCACTTATCTCTCAAATTAGGTGCAAAATGGATATGGAGTAGAAATGTGGTTGCTGGGAGGGGGGACAGCATTGGTAAGGTAAGGTAAGGTAATGTTGCTTGGTGATAATAGGACTATCAGTATAGTAATTATAATAATAATGATGATGATGATTGTAATGGTATTAGCAAACAGCAATTACAATGATAATGTTGACCAGCCACCATGGGGAAGTGGTTAGCGACGCGGACTGGCGGCTGGGAGGTTGTGGGTTTGAATCCCATCAGAGTCATGTGGGTTTTTTTCTGTTGTTGTTTGTTTGTGCCTGCTGTATCATCATTAAGAGAGGGAAAGTTCTGAATGAGTTGAGCTGGAGTCCACATGGAATATCAGAACTTACCTGATGTCGGAGAGGAAAGATGATCTCTCGCTAGTTGCTGGTGACTGATCCACTTCTCTGTAGACCTGCTGATCAAGTGCTGGGCTGCAGTGTGTGTTCACTACCAGGCATGCCCATGGTAGGTAGGAACCCAGGTTCTAAAACAAACAGAACCTGGTCTGTAGTTGAGTAACTGAGAGTCTGGCTTGACCAGTTCTCACACTTGCCCTCTGGCTTTCAGTAAATGTGTGAGATCTCAGCCAACAAAGGATTAGACTAGCAGAAATATATCTGCCGTGATTATCAGTCTCCAGTTTCACTCAGAGTTTAAGTGAAACAAAGGAGTAGGAGAGAAGTAAATACAATGCTAAACAATGGAAGTCCAGTAACACTTAAGTGTTTTTCTTATAATTAAGTTGAAGTAACTTGGAGTACACTTATCCCAAGTACACGTGTGGTTTAGACTTAAAGTCCCTTACTACAATTTGTAGTACAAAGCTTTCTGACAATCAACAGTATTCATAAATCAACACTTTTCACCTAGTACAGGTATACTGTTTTTGTGTTTGATCTTCATTCTGGATAAATATCAGCTCCTGAAATACAAATCTCAAAGGAAAACAAAACCTAGAAAGAATCGCATATTATTATTTTAATAAAAGGATTTTTTTTTAATTGAATAGGTAAATAAGGGTTATGGTGAAAGGGGAAACAAAACACAAGAATTTAAAGAAAAAAAGAAAAAGCAAACAAACAAACAAAAAACTAACCAACCAACCAACCAACCAAACCTCCAACAATGTCCCATTACTTTCTTGCCTCCTTAGTTCTATTGAAAACTGATGGCAGGGAGGGTCTCATGCTAGTTTTAAATGAAATTTGAAAAGTGTCAGAGTTCATGTATTGGCCATATGTGTGGGCAGAATTTGGATTTTGCACCAAATACATAATCCATGTAAGCATTTTGAGGCCTAGCATAAATTGGAGCCAGCATTTCATGGTATACTGATAATTGATTTAAAAAAAACAAAACAAAACAATTCTTTCATCTAGTTGGGTGGCTTTCCACCCACGACTTTCTTCACAATCTTCGATTACATGACCTTCCCCTTGTCTGACCTCACATTTCAGGCTTTGCACTCGTCTGTGACCCTATCTTTGGGCCAGCTGGTATTCCCCAAAATAGTCCCATTTCTTTGATTTCATTCTGTCAGCTTGGGACCACCTGGCTTGTTCCTTGATGGCTATATGAAAGAAAATGAGGGAAATCAACTTTCAGATACGATAAAAATTCTCAAAACACTGTAATTGTGCCTTTCTATAAATACCCGACTCCTTAAGCAAGGCCTTGGCACATCAATTTTTGGTGTGCAGCCAGCATTCATTGTGCTGTGCATGGACAACAATGCTGAGGTAGGCAAAGCAGAGACTAGTATTGTCACAAAGCAGTCCTGAGTGCATGAACAAGGATTTCCCCCCCCTGCAAATCAAACATTAGTTACAAACCTTCCTTAACAAAGCAGTACAGGAAGACAATACACACAGGTACATACTGCCCACACCCACCTCCACTGCTCGCTCTTTCCCTCCCCACCCTCTACCTTTCCTCCCTTCCCCCACCCCCATTTATTTTCCTTTTTTTTTTTTTTTACATTGTTTGTTATCTTTTAATAATCTCTAATATCACGATGTGAATGGACAGTTCTTGAGTGATGTTTCACTCTCTCTCTCTGTGTCACACACACACACATACATAGATGCGTGCGCACACACACACACACACACACACACACACACAGAGTGATAATATAGTCTACACATACGCAGTGCCCATTAAGCCAAAAGGAAAATGAAACTGAAAGTAAAGTCATAATGCTTATTGCTGAAGACTGGTTAAAACTGCATGAAGTTTCTTGGATATTAAGTTTGTCTCATGCTTCTGCAATTTGCCCCATTGCTTTAAGCTGCCAGAGGACATGTTTCCCTTAATGACTGAAGACAATCTGAAGCTGTGAGTTGATTGTGTTTGTTTAATGGACATATGTAGCCCAGAAGACTGGAAAAGAAAATTGCCATTTTGATAGCCAGATTGACCATTTTCCTGGTAACATGTGCTTCGTTTTGCAACTCCTTTGTTGAAATGTCACTGAAGTGCTGGTCAGTTGTCTTGCTGAGCTTCTGGAATGCTGTGTAGGCATCACATGTGCCAGGTGATGTGTTTCTGTAATTTTTTTTCCACAGGAAGAGATGTGGCACTGCATGTGGTAAAGTAGTCTTTGTTGTTGTCAGTATTGCTGCTCTTGTAATGATTTATTCTTCAATGACGCTGCATATAATGTATGGTCATGACGCCGATGTTTAAACTGATTCAGTGATTGTTTCATGATGAAATGCCAGATGAACTTAATTGCCATGTGAACCATGTATTGATTGTAACAGTGTTATTCAAAACACTTCAGCCCCATAAAAATAGTAGAGACTGGTCTTTTGATGTCTTATACAACAAAGTAGACGAATGTATACAGTTTGTCAGCCTTTTTCAAACTATGCCATTTGTCAGCTGTGGCTTGGACTGATAAAATTTTTGGTCAGACAGTGAAATGAAACGAAATGTTCTATTAAGAAGATTGAATGATTGCACCAGGTCTTATTATAAATCTTCATTTGTCCTGGAACATTCTGGCATGCATATTTCATGAAGTATGACACAGACTCTTTCTGTAAACTGTCATTTGTGACATGTTGTCGATCGTGACGTTTAAGAAAAATAACAGCATTCTCTTCAGAATGCTTTGTAACAAATATATAGAAAACTTTCAGATATTAGAGTCATTTGAGTCAAAAGTTTTCACACGTTAAATGACATCTGTTCAGATGGTAAGATTTAACTGGTGTGATTATTTCAGCAGTTACAAATGGTGAAAACAAATGGCTTTAAACTTCAAAATGTAAATTGTGATTAGTCAACACAACACAGTATTTGTTTGTTGGTCTGTCTGCTTTTATGAACCACCAGTAGTATCTAAGTAAACTGTGCTTGGCTGTTTTCTGTCAGGTTTGAAGAATGGTTTGTTTTATCAAGACACATGACTGATTTGTCTATAATTAGTACATAAATTTACTTTTAAGAATATGCACATAAAGCTTCAGAGTGTTGGTGCACCAGCGACATTTTTGTGTGAAATTGTACATGATGTGTCACATACCAAGTTTGTGCACCATAATGTTGCACGCCTTTCGCCATAACACAGATGTAGGAACCGGTCCATATTAGATTTCAGAAGCAAACAAATCATGTCTGTTTACACAACCACAGTTAGTTCTGAGATATGAATGATCAACTTTTGAATGATTTGGAAAGTGTGCGTATGGAGAAGTCCAAGAATGAAACAAGGAGATCGAAAAGAGATGAGGAAGGGAGAAGATGGTTGGAGGGTCTGTTTGCATATTCAAATGAATGAAATTGAAATAAAAATGAAATACCAGATTAACTGGAAGAAGAAATGGAATAAAGATGTTTTGAACAGAGCTGCAGGAACTGGGTTTTTTTCTCAATATTCTCAGCATTCTTCATCGTGATAACACACACACACACACACACACACACACACACACACACACACACACACACACACACACACACACACACACAGAGTGTGACAGTGGCTAGGGGTGGTGGCTACAACAGAGATGGACATAAGGGAAAGGCAGTCTATGAGCTCAAAAGATATGACAATAGATAGGGAAGATCATTCAGAATAGAAAGAGATGGCCATGGCAGTAAATGGAACCAATGGCCTTAAAAGATGTTACCATGGATAGGGGTGGCCAGTTCGGAAAGGAAGAAACAGACAATAGCAGTGAATGGAGACCATGACCTGAAGGTATGATAGTACATAGCGCTAGTCGTTTAGACCAGAAAGAGATGGACATGGCAGGAAAGACAGTCTACAGTCTCACAAGGTGTGACAGCGGGTTGGGGTGGTCAGTCAGGATACAAAGAGATGGACATGGCAGGGAAGCAAATCTACAACCAATGGCAATGACGACTCATGGGGCCATTCCAGTTTATGTTCCCATTTTATTATGAAACAAGAATATACGGGAAAATGAAATGGGGAATGAGTTGGGGTAGCCATAACAATGCTGGATATGAGATGGGATATGTTTAGGAAGAGCACATGTGTGTGTGTGTGTGTGTGTGTGTGTGTGTGTGTGTGTGTGTGTGTGTGTGTGTGTGTGTGTGCAAGTGTTTGAGCAAGTGGGGAAAGTGAGGGAATAGTATATGACACTGGGTTACATTGACAAAATTTGAATAGACGTGAAAGGAATGAACAGAAATGGATGGTAATGAGGTACAACATGGAGGGGTAGGTTGGGAACACAAAGGGGTGGTGGTGGCAAAGAAAAAAAAAGTAAGGACTGGACTGAGTAGGATCAGGGTCAGCAGGGAAAATGGTACAGTGGAAAGTGTGGAAGGAACATGGAAGAACAGTGGGAAAACATGGGATGAAGGAGAGAGGACAAGAAAGAAACTGGTTGGAATCCATTTTGAATTTTGTTGATTATACCCCCAACGACACACAGGCTTCAAGTTTTCATTCTCCTCTTTTCTTTCTTTCTTTTTGAATTGTAATCATTATCATCCAGCCCACGAAAGTCTTTTCTGGTCTCTCATTATCATGAACAGAAAATTGTCGTGTGAAAAGTAAAGTCAGATCACAAAAAAAGAAAAAAAATGAAAAGGAAGCAAACAGCATCTGTATGTGATTTAGCTAAACAGTCGATGTGTTAAGAATATGAAATTGTGCTACAAACAATTCGCATTTCATTGATTTTTCACAAGAAAAAAAATGGTGCAAAAGGTAATGAAAAACATGTCATTGCAAAAATAATACATAAAAATTACCTAGGCAGACAGACATTGGAGAGGGGATACCAACTTATGTCCTTGTTACTTTCAGCTTTCCGACCCATCTTATTTTCATTAATATCTTCACATCTGGCCTCCTATTCCCCATGAGCGATCTTCTCAAGTTTATTCCTCAGCACACATCTCCTCTTATGCCTTTTGTTTCTATTTTCCACCTCCTTCCATGAATATATCTTTCTTCATTACTGCTGTGTACCACTTCACTGACCATCGTTCTGATCTTGTTCATCATCTGCCTATTTCTGCAAATTTCCAGCCCCTTTTTCTGAAGCAGTGATGCATATTTTAGGGTTTTTAGCCATGACTTTTGGTCGTTTCATTTACTTTCTCCAAATTCCCACCATCCTTCCTTAAAGCTGTGCATGCCAGATAGCTGGTGGAGTCCTTACCAAAACAAGCAAGATCAGAGCGAGTGTGTGATGTTTAAAAAGTCCAAGGTGGATTGTCTAGGAATATGGATAGACTACAAACAAGTCCATTATCAATATCGGTATTTTGTGAACTGTGGAAGAATGGAAGAACAGACATTTCCATAGGTGGAGCAGAACTGGGACACGCTCAGATTTCTTTTTGGAATTGGAGCTGGGAGCTAATCCAGGTGAATGAAAACAGGGTACACAATGAAACAGAATAGCAGATAGAAGATGGGCAGCGTGATGTGGAAACAATATTTAGCCCCCTTAAACATGTCAACTATACTTTATTCAACTGAGAAAATCATCCACAAAGCCCATCACACATGTTATGGATGTATGATACAACACCCAAAATGTCACGCAATAACATAGGCCTACATATCCTACCAAGTCCAGAAACAGTATGCCAGTGATGAAGACGAGCACAACCATTTGCATATTACACAGACTGAATCGGTACCATTTCACAGAAGAAACGCCAAAAGGATACACTGAGGTTGTTTCATGCCTTGTTTTCTTCCACGATTTTTTTCTTTGCTGAATCGGTAAACACACACACACACACACACACACACACACACACACACACACACACACACAGAGGGTCCAAGTCCTTGGCGCCTTTTCAGGGGTTGGGTGACGGATGCCCACGTGCTTGAGGTGGAAGAGGTGCACACAGAAAACAGGATCAGCAGACACTAGCGTAGTCAGGCATCAAGGCATGAGGTGCTAAAATCCTTGGCTGGCTGAAGCAGGAAACGAACTCCTGGAGCCACGTCTTCTTAATGTCTGCACAGCAAATGAGAGGTCAGTCAGAGGTGCTCACGTAGCCTTGTGGACAATGCATGTGTCAAAGAGACAAATAAAAACAAGATATAAAGCATATAAACATACTCCCAGTTTATCCTGAATACGTGTGAGATATTCCATAAAGAGGGAAAACCGTCTGGGCTGGTGTAACCATTAGTTATGGCTATTCTGGTAAACACTGGCTATCATCTGTGACCTATATTGAACATACTTATAAATTTTCAGAAACATCGGCCAAGTACTTTCTGAGATTTTCCATAAAGAAGAAAAACATGTGCCATTAGTAATGGCTACAACAGTAAACTTAAACATTGAGCATTATCCGTGACTCATAATGAACATACCTACAAATTTTCAAAAATATCAGCCATGTACTTTCTAAGATATTCCATAAAAAAGAGAGCACTGTTATGGGCCATTTTAGCCGTTAGTAATGGCTATAAAGGTAAACTAAAACATCGGGCATCATCCGTGACCCCATAACCCATAATGAACATACCTACAAATTTTCAGAAAGATCAGCCAAGTACTTTTGGAGATATTCCATAAAGAACAAAAAACATTATGGGCCGTTATAGCCATTAGTAACAGCTATAACGGTAAACTAAAACATCGGGCATCATTCATTGCCCATAATGTACATACCTACAAATTTTCAGAAAGATTGGCCAATTACTTTCTGAGATATTCCATAAAAAAGAAAAACCGTTATGGGCAGTTATAGCCGTAGTTATGGCTATAATGGTATACTAAAACATTGGGCATCATCCGTGACCCATAATGAACATACCTACAAATTCCAGAAAGACTGTCAAAGTGCTTTCTGAGATATTCCATAAACAACAAAAACTGTTATGGGCCGTTATAGCCGTTAGTAATGGCTATAATGGTAAACTGAAACATTGGGCATCATCTGTAACCCATAGTGAACATACCTGCTAATTTTCACAAAGATCGGCCAAGTACCTTCTGAGATATTCCATAAAGAAGAAAAACTGTTACAGGCCATTACAGCCATTAGTAACGGCTGTAATGGTAAACTAAAACATCAGGCATAATGAACATGCCTGCTAATTTTCACAAAGATCGGCCAAGTACTTTCTGAGATATTCCATAAGGAAGAAAAAACCGATATGGGCCGTTACAGCCGTTAGTAATAGTAACAGCTATAATGGTAAATTAAAACATGGGACATTATTCGTGATCCATAATGAACATACCTACAAATTTTCAGAAAGATCGGCCAAGTACTTTCTGAGATATTCCATAAAGAAGAAAAACCATTAAAACGTCGGGCATCACCCATGACGAACATACCTGCTACTTTTCACAAAGATCGGCTAGGTACTTTCTAAGATATTCTATAAAGAAGAAAAACCATTATAGCCGTTAGTAATGGCTATAACAGTAACCTAAAACACTGGGCATCATCCATGACCCATAATGAACATACCAACAAATTTTCAGAAAGATCGGCCCAGTAGTTTTGTCTGGAGTGAGTGGAACACATTTTGACCACGGATGGACACACACGCACACACACACACACACACACACACACACACACACGCACACGCACACACACACGCACACACACACACACACACACACACACACACACAGAGCATTTCTTCGTTCCTATTCTAAAGTACTTCCTGTTCTATAAGAACTGGGAGTACAAAAATCCCTGTTCCATACTTTGAACTTCTCACAGGGCTTGTTTAGCTATGTCCAAATTTACTCCCACAATAGAAGATAACCTATCAATGGAAAGCTGCTTTACGATTCACTCATTTCGCTTCATTCCATCAATAGATCATATTCCCTTATGTATTGTGTGTACCAGCTTTCCCCCTATTACCTACATCTTACTCCATAACCATCCCTTCTCTTCCAACTCTACCCAGACTCTTCCTTCCCCCATCAAGTGTAATCCAACGTCTGTGATGGCAAACTATGCTTAATTCTGGGGTGGGAAGTGGCTCGGCACTGTACAGGATTTTGAACTTAGGGGGCACAAATGAGGTGGACATGTACCTACCCTATTATACACTGCGCATCATGCCAGAATGTTATGTGCTCTGCGCATCTGAACCTAAGTGTCAGCTATGGAATATGGTCAGCATGGGCTTGGAACAAAATTATCTTAATGAAAATAGCATAGTAGCTAAAAGCAAACATGAATAAGTAATCATGGGAGAAAAATTAATGATACTATGGCTTTAATAATACGTAATCGGGAGGCACAATGTCTACGGGTAGCAGGGTAACCTGTATGTACGTTATGTTCAGTCTTTGCTCATCTAGAGCCTTACCTCATTCTTCAGGCGTTGTGACCTCCATGAAGCGGGCACTGGGGCTGGCGGAGGGAGAACATCAGCTGGAAGATGAGGGGGACCAGGTGCCAGTGGTTCCAGTGCCCTTGGAAGTGGAGGTGGTGTCAACAACATCTCTTCTTCCATCCAAGGGTGTCAGCAGAAAAGGTACAGGTTGTTGCCTTGGCAAAGGCTCTGGTTCTTCATCTGGGAGATCGGCAGCTAGGAGGAGGTCTCTTTCTTTGATGACCCTCTCTGGGCCACCTGGCAGGACAGCATACACTCATGTGGGTCGGCAGTGACACAGTGTGGGTAAGGCTGCCAGAAGTTCTGGATCCTGTTGCGGCCTAGAACCCAGTCGTGCACGTAGACATGGTCGCCGACCTGGAGATCATAGCTAGATGTCATGTAGACGATCCAATGCCTCCTGGTGAGCTATCCCAAGTCGCTGTTGGTGTTGCCATATTCAGTCCACTGTGCCTGCCGCTATTGTGGTGAAAAGTCCCAGGAGGTCGTCAATGGGTAGCCTGGATTCCTGCCCAAACAGGAGGAAGGTGTTAACCAGAACAACGTTATACAGGCAATCCAAATCTCAAAACATTGCTGGGACATAAGAGATGGGGCACATTTCTTGTGACAGTATGTGAATCCATTTTGACCTCTAAGTCAACATGACATAAGCCAAGGTCTCATACTGACTGTGTTAAGCGCTGATATGTCAGGTCTATATCTAAGCCACTGATTTAGCAATTAACACAGGCTATGCACAGGTTATTTCATGCATTGTGTCTTTTGATGTCTGTACAAAGTGAAAGTTTGGTGTACATGTTCTTTGTATTGTATTCTTTCTCCCTCCTAGCCCCAACACGCATACATACATATGAGTGAGCCACCATCCATTGCAAGGATTGTTTCCCTTCTCACTTCTTTAGTAAACACGTGTATACACACGAACGAGACAGAGAGAGAGAGAGAGAGAGGGGGGGGGGGGGAGGAAATTCTGTAGCACAGACAACAGAGCCTATGATATCAAAAAGGTCAAATTTGTATACTACTGACGGAAATCTGTTCATATTTCTGTGATAAGAAATGCTATCCTTAGCAGGTTTTGGAGAGGTGCCTGCCTTCCTGTGGATGAGAAGTGCGCGTCTTGCTGCACACGCGGGACAGGATTCGGATGACGGACATTATGTATGCGACGACAGCGGCGGAGAAATAACAGGTTCTAGGTCGTTGTCATCCATCGCTTCTTCAGACACGGAGTCCAGCTTCCTTGATGATGAATGCTGTTGTCATCCATCGCCTCTTCAGACATGGAGTCCAGCTTCCTTGATGATGAATGCTGTTGTCATCCATCGCCTCTTCAGACATGGAGTCCAGCTTCCTTGATGATAAATGCTGTTGTCGTCCATCGCCTCTTTCGACATAGAGTCCAGCTTCCTTCATGATGAATACTGTCACCTGCAGATTCCGTCAGAACCCCACATAGTTCTCTCCTTCAAGCTGCTTTGCCACGGCCATGTCTGCTTGTGGCTCCCCTCATGGAAAAGGTTCACTCCCAGGTGTCACGGAGAACAGTGGGCCACAGGTGGATGCCCGTCGAGGCTCTGACCCTTTGTCGTCGCTCAGGTCTGGTTCCTGTTTCTGTTGTAAACGAAAAAAAAAAAAGACAAGTTATCTAACTATAACGTGGGTTGGAGAGAGACGGTCGGTCAGTAACCTCAGCAACGAACCGATTGTTTCATCTGTTTGGAACAATGCAACCATCTGTTGGGAAGGCGGGGTAAGAAAGTTGGAGGAAGGGGATGGGGGGGGGGGAATCTGTTAACTGCTCCTTCTCCCCGCCCCCCACATGGGTATATTGTTAAAAGAGGAAAAATAAAAGGTGATCAGCTACACAGCAAAAGATAGCCAATGTCAGTGTCTGCAACCGTAACTAGACATACAGTTTGTAAATGGTTGGTTGCTTCGTTGGTTAATTACTAGATAGCTTATCATATTAGCCAGCTGGTCGATTGGTCAGTCTTTCACTTTACTTGTCGATTCATCAATCAGATTCAACAAAAAGCGTGGATAGCCCAAAGCACAGCAGGGGTGCTTTGTTTTTCACACGAAAAGAATTTTCACGCAAAATGAATACAAATGACAAACTAATTATCAGAACAACAGGGTGATGTATGAGAGAGAGAGAGAGAGAGAGAGAGAGAGAGAGAGAGAGAGAGAGAGAGAGTAATATTATGCTGATAATGATGATGATGAATACTTATATAGCGCCTATTCTCGGCTAGACATGAAGCTGTAAGCGCTTTACAATCAACACTCGTTTACACAACGGGCTTCCTACCTAGGTAGTGCCGACTGAAGAGCTGCCAGCTGGCGCTTCATTGAGTCATTTCCCGTGTCATCCATTCAGTATCGTTCAATATCGATCACTCATTTTCCTTACTTCCTTCATTCTTTCCATTTCTCACTCAGGGTGCATGCTATGTGTAACGTGTCATCCATACCAACGGCCAAACTGGCCTACTCTTCCGAATGTTGGTGATGGGATTTTACGTGTGTGCAAGATGTTATGCGTGCGTTCACTCACGCAACCTCGGTTTATAGTCTCATTCGAAGGACTGTATGGGAAATGGAGTCAGAACCAATGTTAACTCAGAGGGAAAAATCCCCCTGTACCGAAATGCCCAGGCGGAGGTTCGAACCCGCAACCCCAGGATCACCAAGATTGCGAGTCAGGCGCTCTACCAACTGAGCTGTTCTGGCTCCCATGCTAATGTAGTCACAAAATTATTTACATTTTTTGAAATACAAACACTGGTACATAACTCATGGTAACGCACCAGAACAAAATCACTTGACCTAGATTCCCCATCATTCGCCGAAATTGATCACGCAGCAGTTTATGTATGACTAGAAATTATGTGCAGTTGTACAAGAGCAATACAAGAATGATACCATTGTGTCTGTCAGCTAAAATGTCACGTGACTTGGTTGCCAGCAGAATAGACTTGATCCTGTTTTAACGGTCGCAGAAAGCATAGTCATGACCGTCAAGAAAGATGTCTAATAATTCCCCCGCCACCCTCCTCCACGACACGTGAGCAAAGTGCTAAGGATGAATTGCTGATAGTCCATTTTTTCTCTGTTTACAAGATGTGATAAACCTTCAGATCTCTCTGCTGCTGAGGAGGATTTTTTTCATACCCTCTTCCCTAACTGGAGGTCGTTTTTTCGTCAGACATCAAGATCCTCTGGTTCCACTGAGCTTCAAAAACGCACTATTATACTAAGAGAAGAGAGTCCGATGTCATTCGATTAAAAAAAAAAAAATTCCCTTAAACATTGACAGACAGAAACTTTTGTGCGATAATGGGCAACGAAAGGAAGTCATTCTTCTTAACGCATAAAGGAGTCACATATCTTCCATCAAGGCATTTAATGAGAGAGAGAGAGAGAGAGAGAGAGAGAGAGAGAGAGAGAGAGAGAGAGAGGAGAGGAGGAGGAGGAGGAGTTAAGTGAGCAGTCAAAAGATCTCTCAAAACGTCTTCACTTCCTTTTAATTAAAATTCCTCAATCCTGAATCTATTGAACTACCAGCTGAAATATGATACCACTGTGTTTTCTTCTGATGTTTTGCGAGTTTCTCAATATTTTCTGCCGACAGAGTATCCCAACCATGTGACAAAAACAGAGAGAGAAGCATGTTTCAATCCAAAATTATTGATCTGATGGACCGAAAATTGAAAGTGGGATCAACGTTTTGTATAAGAATTACAATTAAAATGGTGATGATGCTCATCGCAGCCCACTCTGCTACCTATGGTATGCTGTTTGTACCACCACCACCACCCAACCCCCATCCCTCATCCCCGACACTTTCTTCTTATAGACTTCCACAAGTCGGAAAAAAGACAGATTTTTCCTTTCGTGCCCCATCCCACCCAAGAGCAGTTCCCCGTCAATACAGTGAAACCAGTGTGTTGAAACCCAAAGCCACTACACGTTTCCTTGTATTAAAAGTATTTATAGTTCGTCCGACTAAAAATGTCATATATGATGGAAAGATGTATTATGTGTATGGGACATAGCGGGGACGGGGAGGGGGGGGGAGGGGGGGGGGGTGTAGTCAGATGGGTGGGGTGGCAGGGTATGTCAGGAACATTTTCTCAAAAACGAAATTCAAACCATTAAAATGATTTCTCTTTCCCTGGTTCAAAGGCTCCTCTCACAATTAAAAAGAAAACATCTCACCATTTTCAACGGGAGTTTTTTTTTTTTTTTTTTTTTTTTTTTGCTGTCGCAATCTCTGCGCCACCTCAGAGGCAGTGCACCTACGCCGCTCATTCCGACACCCCGTCCACAACCACAGCCCGATCGGCCCCGCCGCAGCCCGGCACCGGCAATCCAAGTCGTCAAGAGGCATCCCACCGGAGGAGACACTGCACTGCTGCCGAGTCACTTCGGTGGTGTTCAGTGGCGCCTGTTCTGATCTAACATACGCGGACACCACCTACTAAGCCCTCTACTGACGACAATAATTGCTTAGTCGCGGAGCCGGTGTGAGTGAGCTCTCCCTCCGAAGGGCGCCACCACGTCCTTTGAACGACAGCCCCCATGTACCCGCCGATACCGGTGACCCCGACGGAACCAAACTAAGGCCACAGACGTGGAGAGGACATCGAAACGGAGGTCACCATGACAGCAGGGCATGAAGGGCCACAGAATTTAGACATTTTTTTTTTTTTTTAAAATGCTGATCGATGAGAATGAGGATGATAATGATTAAGAAAGATGATGCTACGGATTTCCATTTCAGTCTGAGACTACATGACAGGGCTGTACTCTACGCTTCCTTTCATAATATATCCCGGCGTCAACCAGGCCCGAGAGATACAGACACCTGCAGTGTTGGTCAGGAAATTTGAGCAACACTCTCAGAAACGCATCAATTAAGTGGATGAAACTCGACTGTGTGGTCCCAGTCTTCCCAACTGCGTCCGCAGCAAACTCAACTCTGGGTAGGAGCCGGTCGGGGCAGAAAAACCCACATGACTCTGATGGGATTCGAACTCACGACCTCCCAGCCGGGAGTCCGCGACGCTAACCACTAAACCACGGCGGCTGGTTTCAACGGGAGGTTTTTATAGCAGAGACACATGAGAGGGGGTGGGATGGGAGTGGGGTGTGCAGGAATTAACTGTTTCAATGAAAGACTCATCTTGCCTCAATTCTTATTCATCCCCATCAAGAAAGCCGGCTCGTAAATGATTTTTTTTTTTTTTTTTTTTTTTTTTTTTTTTTTTTTTTTTTCTTTTTTTCGCGTTTCATTTGATGTCCACCCTCAACTAAGTTTGGGGCTAAGTGGAGTGAGGCAGCCAGGGTATTTCAGACCCCACTGAACAGATCTCAGGAAGAGCTGCTTTCCTTCAAATATTGAGGCCCAGGGTCGTTGAAATATGTCTACCTTGTTTGTTTGCGCTTTGTAGAACATTCTGGATATTTTTTTTTTCTTATCTAACTCCTCCGGTCTTTGACAAAGTGTGTATGTGAGTGGAGGAGGTGGGCGGTGGGGTGGGGTGGGGTGGCATTACAATTAGATGTGATGAGGAGGGGGGGGGGGGGGGGGGGCATATTCCTTTTGTACCCCTCTCCGTTATAAGAGCTTTTTAACTGTTGAAGCTGATTTATTTTAAGTTAAGGGCGTTGTATGTTCCCTTGTTATCTTCTTCCGTTGATGACCATCGATCGAAAACCTATCCTTATTGTCATACATGGGATGCGCAGCGCTACGAACAGGTGAGGACAGAATTTGAATTGGACAGTAAGGAGGGCGTGGTGGGGGGCTGTGGTATGGCTAGGGGGGGGCTGCTGGGGGATTGTCCCAGCTATCATGGGGGAAAGAGGACATACGACCTGGGGTGGATGGGGGGGGGGGGGGGGGGAGGCCTTGAGGACATGCTCAGACCTCCACGTAATGAAGTGCGAACACCGCAATGGTCTCCAACACAACGCCAGGCTTCACTGGCCCAACTCTGCAACAAGGCCGGGTAGGGGTGGTGTGAGGGAGGCAGGGGGAGAGTGGGGTGGTGTAGGTGAGTTAGGCAAGGCTTGATACTCTCCTTTCGCTGAAGAGACCAAGCTAAGTGGCAAACTCGTTTATTTTCATTGTCCTATTTGTTTATTTATTTGCCTGAAGAAGACCTAAGCGGCCGAAACGTATCATGTTTTGTCTTATGACTCGTTTGCCCACGTTTCTCTTGGCGGTTCGCTAACATTTATTTAAGATTTATTTAGCATTTTGATGTTTGGGGAGTGACATGAAGAGGCCCGTCAGGGGGGGGGGGGGGGGGGGGGGGGGGAGGGGGGGGGGGGGTGTCAGAAGGGGGAGAAAAGGAAATCATCCAGCAAAAACAATTTTTTTTTTTAAAGCTTACCTCCAAAAAAGGCTTGGATCTGATCGATTCTAGGCCAAGGTGCAGGTCAATCAAGACGACTGCATCTTCTTTCGGTTTGCACTGCTTTGCTGTGGCGATTCACGATTCACGCAGCTATCCCTTTCATCCCATCAACATGACCCGGGCCAGTGGTTTTTTTTCCCCAAAGGCTTAGGTCACTCCACAGTATTTGTAGGTGAAGCTGGCATTATTCAAAGAACCAGCACACAGTTTTTTGAACTGCACTTCTTTTGCACCTTACAGGTTAAGCAGCAACGGAGTACATCAGTTCTCTTTCGCTGCTCGTTTGCGATGGCGGGCGTGTTTACACGCAGCGCCGTTCACTGGTGGAGGATGCGAAACCTTTAGACATGTGAGATGAGATCATGCGCGGAGTAGCTTCGAAACCTTCAGGAAACACGTGAATCACTGTCTGGGCCTCTTCCCTTTGCTAAACGTCTCTTAATAGTTGTCAGGGACTGTGGAGGAGGGGAAGGGGAAGGGGAGGGGGGGGGGGGGGGTAGATTGGGGGGAGGTTGGTGGGAAAGGCTTCAGGAAGGTTGGGGGAGGCGAGGTTGGGGGGGAGAAAGGGTGGATGTTGGGGGGGGTAAGTTGGCAGAAGGCTGGGGGGGGGGGGGGGGGGGGGGATAAGTTGGGGAAGGTGGGGGGAGGATAAGTTGGAGGGGGGTTGGGGTGGGTAAGTCGGGGAGGTTGGTGGGTTTAAGTTAGCGGGGAGTTTCGGTGGAAGGTGGGGGATACTAATTAAGTTGGGGAAAGGGGGGGGGGGGGGGGGGGGGGGGGCGAGGTTAGGGGTACGCTGGGGGAGTAAGTTGGGAAGAGGTTTGGGGAGGGAGAAGAGGGTTGTGACGGGACCTACCTGACTGTCGTATGGGGAACATTTTGTCCACGTCTCACTTTCCTCTTTGCTCTGCAGTTCGCAGAGAAGAAAACTACTCTCTCTCTCTCTCTCTCTCTCTCTGCATAGGTATGCGTCAGATAGAGGAGTTGGAGGATATTGATGGGGGTGGTGATGTGGTTATGGTGAGAAAGAGAGAGAGAGTGTGTGTGAGGTGGGAGAGGTAATGCCTAGAATCTGAACTGGCGATCAACCATGTAACAATTGTGATTTTCTTTGTCCTGTGCGTCTTGTGCTGGTCACTTTAAGTTCTTTTGGTGTTAATTAGTAATGAAGTCTAAAGTCAATCTTCTTGTATTCGGCTTTTATGCCCACATGAAATGTTTATTGGATTAAATACGGTTGGTATTGTTTCACTGAATGTCTGAAGAAAGAAGGAAGAAAGAAAGAAAGAAAGAAAGAAAGTAAGTAAAGAAAAACAAACAAACAAAAGAGAAACAAATAAAATATTTTTAAGAATTTAAAATGTGAATGAGCAAATCACTAACCGAATGAAGAAATGCACAAAGAAAGTAAGAGTAACAGTTTTAAGTAGAAAGACTTGAATACAAAAAATAACTGATCAGTAACTAATGTCACACACACACACACACACACACACACACACGCACACACGCACACACAACCACATACTGAACGCCACCATAGAGGTTCGTCATCCATCTCTGTGGACATTCCTCAGGCACTTGAAGGACGGACAAGCAGTTGCAGACAGCCAGCTGACCCGTGCGGAACAGGGTGAACAACCTCCGGCCAGACGGCGGAAATGGAGGAGGTTGCAGAGTCTGTTGCAAAGGCTGCAAAATGACTACGTTGCAGGGCGAAGGGATCTGCAGTCCAGTAATGGGATGCCGTGGCCCATGCGGTGTAGAAATAGTCCAGTGAGCGTGATCTTTACGTACGACCGAGTTTCGGTCATCACCTCAGGGACTCCAGTTGTGTTGTTCAGTGCATAATTGCAGCACGAGGGTGGCTATTCAAAATCGTCTAAAAAGGGATTAATCAGGCTTGGTCATGTCGAATTTACTATACGTGCATGTATTTGAGACAACCGTCAAACTCTTCTTTTGAAGCTTGTACATGGTACTTTCCCACTCCCCCCCCCCCCCCCCCCCCCCCAACCATCCCCCCACCTCAAATAGTGATTCCAGGACTTGAAGAAGATTAACATTTTGTCATTTTCTTTTCTTTTTTTTTTTATATATATTTCTTTCTTTTTCTTCCTTTCTTTTTTTTTTTTTTTTTTTTACATCGGGAAGATGTGTTTTTCGTTGATTTCAGATTTAGTGACATTCTGTTTGAAAAAAAAAAGTCTTTTAGTTCAGAATTGAGTTTGCCCCCCCCCCCCTTCCCCCCCTCAAACCCTCAAAGATGATTCTGAAAAGATTTGGCATATAATTTTCCCTTTTATTTATCTTTTTTCCTCTTGCACAAAGAGATTAATTTCAGATCAAGAAAGTTTTTTTTTTTTTTTTTTTTTTAAATCTGAAACAGACTGCACATGATATTCGTTTACCGCCCATTGCCTACCCCACTTCCCCCTCTTCAAAGTGATTCTTAAAAGAAGATTAGTATTATTTCTTTTTTTTTCTGGACATAGAGATCATACTTTATTTCTTTTTATAGCTCAGATTAACCGAATTCTTGTTTCAAAACAAGACCCACCTCTACCCCCACCCACCCACCCACTCTCCAACACACACACACACACACACACACACACACACTTGCTTCTATCATAAGTGCTTCTTAAAAAGAAGACTAGTGTTATTATCTTCGTTTTTGTTTTTGTTTTTAAGGACAAAGCGATTATGCTGTATATTTTTTGTTCAATCAAGATTAAGTGAATTTTTGTTTCAGAACAAGAAATCTGGTTTTAATGTGAAATAAAAGACTGCAAATGTTTTTTTGTTTGTCACCGCGAGATTCTTCTGGATGTCCACCTTTTCTACTTAGAAGGAGGTGTGAATGGGGGTGGGTGATTTGGAAATTCTGCGTTACATCCCCTCTTTGTAAAGGAGTGTGTGAGTGTGTGTGTGTGGGGGGGGGGGGGGGGGGGGGGGGGGGGGGGGTAATGTCTGTCTTTTCTTATTTTTGCTGATCTAGGTCACCTGATCTTTACTAAAGCCACTTTCGTCTAACGTCTGTGACTCAAGTTTCAGCGTTTTCCTTATGCTAATTACAATCATGCGCGTGTGTGTGTGTTGTTGTTGTCTTCAATTAACATCTTTCCTCATTAAGTGATATTAGACGCGTGTGTGTGTGTGTGTGTGTGTGTGTGTGTGTGTGTGTTTGCGCGCGTGTGTGTCAGTTATCGTCTATTTATCTGAGGAGCATCCGAGGAAGACATCTTTGTTAAAAAGATACTTTTCAAATTATGTATTGTGTGTCAAATAAATGTTACGTTGGGCACTGGGCACTAGTCTCGATCTATCGATCTTCTTCTGGCTGGACAAGGCGCCAACAAGCTCCTCAGCCCCTCTCTATCCTGGGCAAGCCAGCTCAGTTCATTCCAGGTCTTGCCTGCCTCTCTCATCTCCTCCTCCACTGTCCTCCTCAGGTGCCGAGTGGTCTGCCTCGCTTCCTCTTCCCCGGCGGTGCCCATCTCAGCGCAGTATGAGGGAGTCTGGTCTTGCCCATCCGAAGGATGTGTCCCAGTCACCTCCACCGCAGTGTGAAGTTTTAGGATTCGGCGACTTCCTTCGACCTCGATCTGAGCCTACTCTCAATTTTCTCGTTGGTTCTCCATGTCTCCGAGGCGTATAGCAGAACTGAGCGTACGTTGGACCTGTAGATCTTCAACTTGGTTTTGGTTTGCAGGGCAGTTGACTTCCAGATGTTTTTCAACCCGCTGAACACCCGGGCTGCGAGTCCTATCCTGGCTGAGACCTCCCTCTCGATGTTGCTGTCGGCCGAGATGTAGCTGCCGAGGTGTGTTTGAAGTGTTCCACCTCCTCTAGAGCTGAGCCTCGCACACAGGTCTTCTCTGCGCTCTTCAACTTCACCTTCATGATCTTGGTCTTGTCTGGGTGAATCTTGAGTTAGCGAGAATATTTTGGTCTCATTCTCGCACTTTTATAAAGCTTTCAGTGGTTGTTAAGTCCATTTGGCGGCCCAGCACTTCGGCATCCCTCCGCCCTATACATCTACTTCAGCGTGAAGTCATCATGAACACACATCAAAGCTGACAAAAATTCACTTTCTCATTAACGTCCATTTTGCACCCAATTTGAGAAAGTATGTGATTGCTTGATCTTTGTTTTCATTGTCCTGAATGTTGTTTATCTTGCCTGAAGATGAGCAAAGAGGTGGAAATGCGTTGTAGTTTGTTTCATAATTTGTTTGTCCCTTTTGTCCAGCGGAATAATCATAATTTTTTTTTCTTTAAAAATTCGCTTGTCTGTTTTGTACTGTGTATTTATTGAGCGTTACACTTTGCACTTGTATAAGTTCATTTGTATTTTTTTTTTTCCCGTTTTCAGTAAAACTGTATAGTCTGTTGCACACTCTTCATGCATCTCTTATAGAAGATCGACACCGACATGTATTACAGAAGTAAAGATACATTTCAACCTCGTCATATTTTCTCCATTTGAAATGGAGTTTTTAGATCTTGGGTCCTTCATGCCCTGCTCTCACGGTGATCTGGGATAAAGTTTCCAGTCCGCATGTTGGTCAGTGGCATGTTCATGATGATGTCTTTGATGTTGGTACATGTAGTCTGTGTTAAGGGAGAAGAATAATGATTCAATTTTTGGAAAGGGCTTAGTAGGAGTTAACTCAACTGGGCTCTGTGATTCAGAAAAAAGGTAAGATGCTTCCTAGACCTAGATATCGTAATCAACAAAATGTTTTTCTGAAGTGTCTATTCATTATTTTGCAGTGTGGTGTTTGTGAATCATTTCCATGGACACGATAATCATAGGAATGACTTGAATCTAAGTGGCAATGAAATTGTATTGTTTTACTCCAAACTCTGCTGTCTTGATTCATGTTATGTGTGTACATATCATCCCTATGGTTGCCACCTTAAGAAGAAAAAAAAGAGGGGAGGTGGGTGATGGTGATAGTGGTGGTGGTGTTTGCATGGGGCCATTGACCACCAGTTCAAACAGATGAGAAGGCTCACGCAGAATGCTCAAATATTCAGCTATTTGACTTTGGATATTTTTGTTCAAATGTAATTTTGTTTGCGTATGTTGCAACACATTCAGCTTTTTGAAAGAACCCATAAATCCAGTGTGTGTGTGTGTGTGTGTGTGTGTGTGTGCATGCATGTTTGTGTATGTGATGTTTCTGGGTTCATATATTTGTGAATGCAGTGTCTTAAAACTCAGAAATTTTCCACCGTTTCAAGAATTTTAGAGAAAGAGCATCCGAGATTTGGTAAAGAGGTATTTTACATTCCAAACTGCATTTCCGTCCCATCCCTTCACATGAAGCCAGTTGCTTGCAAACATTCTTACGCAAGATTCGACAGAAAACACTTTCCCTAAATAAACAATAATTATTGTCAGTTGGAGGCTTAGTAGATGTGTAGTGTCTTTTTACATGTTAAAGTAGAACAGACACATCTAAGCACCGCCTGACACACACCAGCAGAGCTGCATTTCCTCTGGAAAGTGTCTTCTTAGAAATCTGATATTAATAGTTCCCTGGACACACCTGGCATCAGGACAGTAAATGATATGAGACCGGCCTGGATGTGGCTCTATAAGGGGAGCAGGGAAGGCACAACAAAAGTACTAGAAACTGTCTGCACACACTGAAATGTGCGCTCTGCCATGCTGTTTCATGCATTGTGGATTATAGAAAATCATATCCTTGATCTTATAAGCCTGTTAACTCTATCCACGAGTTTATGTTTACATCCCCTTTGTTAGTTTGTTTGTCTTTCAGCAAAATTATGCTAAAACTTGTTTGTCTTTCAGCAAAATTATGCTAAAACTTGTTTGTCTTTCAGCAAAATTACTCTAAAAACTACTCAATCAATCTTAATGGAACTTGGTGAGCGGGGTAGAAAATGATCTGTGTTTAAACTCATCAAAATCTGGTGTGGATCTGAATCAATATGTGGATCCAGGATCTTATCAGCCAGACTTACAATTTCTTATTTTACTTAATATGAACATTACGATGTTAACTGTTTACGAACTGATAACTATCAATGTAGATGTGAACAAAAACTTTCTGGTCGTATGAAGAAAGTTTCACCTCCAAAAGTGTACATGGGAAGTAAATCTGGTTGTACAGCTATCATTTCCACTGGTAAAAAAACCTTTTCACTCACCACCTGATTCGCTAACACAAAATTAATAAACAAAAAAACAAACAAAGAAAAAAAAACCTGCCTACTTAAAGACTGATTTTTTTTCTTGCCTACAAGTATAAACACATCCTTATTTTTTCCTTTTTTTTCAATGCCTTAGATGTTTGTGTGGATTTAAATAAAAGGGATAATCCAAATTGTTTCATCTCTACATGGGTCTACATTCTCCCATCAGCCTTTCTACTTTGTTTCTGCTACATTGATTTGGCTCTGTCATGCTGTGTGTATATTATGTTGTTGGTTGTAATCATTATAAGCAAGCTTATTATAAGAAAAGTTTTGACGGGCATTGAAGAGAGAGAGAGAGAGAGAGAAAGAGACAGACAGAGAAGAGAGGGAGAGAGACGGAGGGAGAGAGAGTGAGAGAGAGAAAGAGACAGACAAGAGAGGGGAGAGAGACGGAGGGAGAGAGAGTGAGAGAGAGACGATGAAAAACATGTTCACATAGCATTGCAATGACACATGTCTTAAGAAAGTACTTCAAAGATAATACTTTGACAAACAGTCCACAAAATACCAACAGAAATGGAAATTAACTGTATTCCATTTTATTAGCAATTGGCATGTTACAATTTTATAATACACAATACACACATATCACTTTGCATATCACAACAATTTTCCTTACACCAGAATGCACACCAGTGATCCATACACATTGCACTGAGGAACAGGATGAAGACTGAAATACATCACACGCTCTTAAATATGCTGAAAACAAAATGCTAAGGGCCACTTTGAAACTGGAGTTGCTGAAGAACTGACAACTGCACAACGAAAGCAACTCTCATCACTCAGACAGGCACCAACACATCTGAAATCATTAATCATCAACCTCTTATGCTGTCACACTTGCGTAATTGTTTAAAGCAATCTACATAAAAGACTCAGCATTTATGAATAGACACAACACACGTGTGCATACACACACACAGACACAAATCTGTAAGATAGCATCATCGACCAAACTTGCATAAGTAAAAAAAAAAAAAATTAGAAAGTAGTCAATTTGTAGACAGAAGAAGAATCTTGACGAGTATTTTTTGTTTGTTTGTTTTTTTTCAGCATGAAAGATTAAGTTTGATTATTTGATAAAATGATCTGTAACCTTTTAAGTACTTATAAAAAAAAAGGGAAACAAATTACCCTGCAAGCACCGGAACATCTAGTTAGAACAAGGACTCTACCACGAATTGAATATCGTTGGTTAAAATGCTGCTCAGACAGCAACAATATTGCTCATGTGCCTGTAGCAGCAGCATGTTATGGCCTACTGGTTGAGAATTTCATATGAAATGACAACGGCGGCACTAAGGCTGGGAGCACAGAGGGAAACATATTCCACTATCAGCCCACTGCTAATACATGCAGACAGATATTTCAGATTCCATTAGATCAGCTAAGTTGTCTAACTCTACTCCAGCTCCCATTTCGAAACTGACCTGATATTATTCTGAAAAAAGAAAACAAAAAAGAAACATTTTTCTAATCAACAGGAACAATTTCAAAGTGACCTAAAACATTTTGTGCAGAAAATCACTCTGGACGGCATAGTTCTGCGAATACCATAAAAACACATGGATACAAAATCTATCTTTACTCGGATATACTTTATAATTTTGTACAACTAATTACTGTCATTGTCTATGGTTAACAAATATAGTAACAGAAGCAAGGTGAAACCACGATTAAGTGTAAGGTTACAGTACATTCGTTATTTCATAACAGACTTGGAACAGATGGATGCAGCACTCAACAGGGCTGCCTGTCAACCTGAGTTACGACTGAGGCCGTTTCAGCACTGCCGTGGAAGTGGTCCAAGAAAACGGCCACCTTTTGCGAGAAAATCTCAGCAGTGAAACCAAGTTGCAATCAGACCTGTATGGTGCACGGAGAAATATAACATGCCAGAATATGGCCTGTGCCTTTAAAATCTTACACAAACTACAGTGCAT
>JADBJO010015674.1:0-27500 GCA_016801955.1 Conus betulinus
AAGACACAGAGAGAAGAGACACACACACACACAGGTGCGCGCGCGCGCGCCGCACACACACACAAACACACACACACAACACACACACACACACACACACACACACTCACTCAACGGCGCGCGCGCACGCACACGACACACACACACACCACACACACACACACACACACACACAGAGGAGAGAAGAGAGAGACAGACAGATGACAGACAGACAGACGAAGACAGACAGACAGGACGCGGGAGGACAGAGAGGAGAGACAAAGAGAGTTTGAATTTAGCAAAGGTAAAGACAATATATTATGGATAGATAATTGGACATAAACGGTAAAAAAAAACACAAAGTAGAACATGAAACACAAACAGAACTAGGCCCCAGCCCTGATGAATGAAATATAAAACTAAAAAACAAAAAGGAGCAACTACAAATAGTGACAAATGAAAGATAAAGCAATAGACATAACACACATAAACTTAAGCTGCAAATTGAAAAAGAAAAAAAACCGTATGAAATGAAAAGTACAGTCAATTTCCAACATTAGAGAGTCAAATTATGATTAGGTTTGTACTATTTTTATTCGAATTTGGGTGCTTTGAAAAATGTAACATACTTCATTTGTCATCATACATTATATCCTTTACTCCCTCTTTTACTTGTTCTTTTTTTTTCCAGTGAGGGTAGAGCTAAAAAAAAAAAAATATATATATATATATTCAAAAATAATCTTGAACCATCGATGAAGTAGTTTCAGTAGTTTTATTTAACGTCTGTTCATCACAAGATGATCTTAGAACCATCGATTAAAAAAACATTTTAACATTCTCTCTCTCTCTCTCTCTCTCTCTCTCTCTCTCTCTCTCTCTCTCTCTCTCTCTCTTACGCACACACACATACACACACGTGCGCACACACGCACGCACGCACACACACGCACGCACACACACACACACACACACACACACACACACACACACACACAGATAGATAGATAGATAGATAGATAGATAGATAGATAGATAGATAGATAGATAGATAGATATACCCGCGTTTGCAGAGAGAGAGAGAGAGAGAGAGAGAACAACACTTTCACACTTTGTTTAAATCAAACATGAATGTGGGAAATAGCTGGCAAACAGAAATTTGTAAATGAATACGTTAACAGTGCAAGAGGAAAAAAGATCCAATATGAAAATCGCCAATCTGTCCATTGAGAGCAGAGAAGGGCAAACACAACTAACAGCGACAGCTGATACAGAAGGCAAAACATGTCCTTACGTTCTGAAGTGTCCGTCACACGCATGGTCAAATTCCTCAGAGAAATATCTGAATGGATCAAAATGGGAGTCAGCTCACCATATTGTTTAGTCATAGTAGATTGCGAAAATTTCGCCTCTGAATTTAAAAAGCCAGAACAGAAATGTTTTCGAAACTTAGGAGAGTGGAAGACCTATCACCAACGAACGACAGTAAACAGAATTAAAGAGACAAAATGCGATAAAGCAACTTCATTCTTTCCCGGACGATAATTGTTGTATGAATGCTTCAGTACGATTAAAAAGAGAGCTCCGCATCTTTTACTCCGATATTTTTACGCAAAAAAAATCATCCTTCCTTCCTTTACAATTAAAAAAAAAATAATTGAATTAGAAAGAGTTTCTGACAGTTACGTCAAATCTCTGCGAGGAACTTGAATTATTTTGTTGTGTAAGAATGTTGGAGAAATGCGAGGGTGGTGGTGTTAAAATATCTTTCAGTGTGTTCAGGTATTTCTCTAGGTGTGTTTTCTTCAGAAATGCTGGATTTAGGATTGGGCTCCTTACCAACTACAGTTATGAGAAGTCAGCTGGTAATCAGTTCAAAAGCATGGAAAACCACGAGAATACATTACACGAGAATTATACGAGATATAATCATGTAGGAGGAAACTTGTGAACTTTCCTTTGTTTCCTGAAAAGACAGTTGAAATCTGCCATTTCATAAAATTTACCATTCAAATAAAACTTCAGTATATGCAAAAAAAAAAAATGTATGTTACTTTTTGCTCCAATATCATCCAGAATCACTCCCGAAATAACAGCACAAATGAAGAAGGTGAAAGTGGACAATGTATAGCTTTCTAAGGATACTTCTGCCACTTCACCGACAACTTCTGTTTTCCAAGTAGTATGCAGTCAGGGTGCACACTTCAAGTTTAGACAACTTGAGATGTGTCTATCTCAGGGATCAATCATTGCGACATTTTCGTTCAATATTTTGCTATGCAATCTCGTAATCTCCCTACAAGTGTCTTTCGGAAAATACATTGTGCTTTCAAACAAAGGCACTAATTCAGAACAACTTTTATCATTTAAATCAGAAAAAATCATTTAGATTTGCTATGACAAGGATTGGGGGTGGGGTGGGGGGGGGGGAGGGGATTCTTACCCTCAATCTAACTTGGAAGGAAGAAAACAACCCTAGAGCTAGGGGGGGAAATGCGTATCTACAACAACAAAAATTAAAAGCACGTTTGTTCGTTTTATGTTGCCTATGGCCAAGAAAAATGTTAATATCCCACACAAGTTACTCGAGGTATAACCTTCCTCTCGAGTTTCATCCCATGTAACATCTTCTAGAACACACAGCGAAGTAGGAGAGTGACATTTAATGGAAGAGCGAAGTGTGTGTGTGTGTGTGTGTGTGTGTGTGTGTGTGTGTGTGGGGGGGGGGGGGGGGGGGGGGGGGGGGGGGGGGGGGGGGAATAGAGTTTCTTTTAAAAAAAAATAAAAGGATATTTGACTTTTGATTTCTTTTCCAAATAGAGAACGCATTTTTTTCTTTTACAACTGGTCTAAGAAAATTGCTTTGTCCACAAATTGGAACAAAATAACGTTCGGTCTTAATACTGAATACGCACCGCACTTAGTGAAGAGACATCCGATTATTGTAGCTGCTACCAGAAGACAGCACGTTCGTAATACCTCCTCTTGTTATCGCAGAATACACACAGACTTGACTTATAAAGAGGTGCTGATTTCGATTACCATTAACGTCTCATTTGAAATTGTTAAGGTAGTCTTTTCTTTCTTTCTTTCTTTCTTTCTTTCTTTCTTTCTGCGTATGCAGGATGGTAAAGTAGTAATTTTTATCGAAACTCGAGACGTAATAAAAGGATTCAGAATCGAAGTCAGCCTTTTAATTTATATTCTATCTTTACGTGGTACGTAGACTACTTTCAGATGGATTCTTTCTCATTGTTCAATTTACTTTAACGAGAAAGTCGATAGATCAGCGGCGAGAGGTGCAAAAAAAATTGTTCAGGATCAGTTCAACAACACGTTCCACCGTCATTACAAGAAAGCCATACTTATTATTAGGACAGTTTCAAAACACCCTTGAAAAATATGACAATGATCACAGAAAAAAACACGAAATTTTGACACATACAGAAGAGCGTCAATAAGAAAAAATCTATCTGTCATGTGTAGATGGAAAATCGACGCCTTCAAAACTAAGCACACTAAAAATATTTCGTGCTTTTGTAGTCAAACCTTACATACTGGAGTCATATTAAAAAAAAAAAAAAAATGGAACAGTTTATTCCTGCGCTTTGTAAACACCTGGCTGAGGATCTTTGTAATCATCCATACTAATGCATTATTTTTTTCTTTTTTTTTAACCAACAGTCCTATATATATTAGCTTGTTAATGCACTGTGACACACACACACACACACACACACACACACACACACACACGGACGTATTCAGACACGTACACCATGCGCCACAGTCCCCCTTCCTTTTCCCTGTACGTACACACACCACCCACCACCATTTCATGCTCCAGGCTATCATCGGCTGAGGATGAATTTCGATATCATAACAGAAACACGTCAGAGTATACTATGTCCGAAACAAAGCCGAACGAGTGTCCAGCATTTATGCGTGCCTTCGCATCTGATGTTCTTTTCTAACTGGGCGGGGAAAACCGCTGGGGGGGGGGGGGGGGGGGGGGGGGGGGGGGGGGGGAAGCGAACTACGAGAGCGATGCCATAGAGGTGTGCTATTCATCATAAATATAATTTTTGTATAACTAGAGTCAAGGGGCTGCATAGGAAAAAAAAACTGCTTAAGTGTTTTGACTAATTTTCGAAAAGTGTTAAGACCAGCATCTGTGGTCTTGAAATATTCTCAAATCTTATACATTCTCATGAATTTCATTCACGACAAATTATATGCTGGCATACTGATTTAAGTTAAGTAACTCTAAGAACTTAATGTAGCTGAAACATGAATATGCTACTGTGGATGAAAACTTTCAGATTCATGCTTTTTTTTTCTCTTGACAGAATTTGCAGCCTGTAATGCCAAAGTTCTGTAAAAAAAAAAAAAAAAAAAGGAAAGGAAAAAAAAAAAAAAAAAAAAAAAAGCACTTGAAAGTAATAAAGTAAATAATACTGATAATTTGTGACTGCTGTTTGATTTCTTACGGTGTTTGTTTGCTTTTTTTTCTTGGTTGGTTTGCTTTTTTTTTGTTTGTTTGTTTTGTTTTGTTTTGTTTTGTTTTTGTTTGTTTTTTTTTTTTTTTTTTTGCTCTTTTCTCACCTTAGTCAATGGAAGTTAAAATTGTGAGTACACACTAACACACTCGTGCTCTCATGTCAATACAAATATATACATAGATAAACCAGACAGACAAATGGACACATTTTGAGATAGTAAGACGGACAGATAGGCTCATACCGTAATCATACCATGGACACCGTGTCAACAGTCACATGATTATACGTTTTCCACACGAAAGGGAGCTGCTGCAATTTCCATATGTAACCTTTATATTGGGCGAATGAGCCGGAAGTTAGTAGTGGAATGGGTGTCTATCACTTTCCTGATCCACCCGTGGTAAAAAGAGACCCGGCTGAATACACTCGGGTAACCCGTAGTCTGGCACCCACTGACTCCCCATGACGTCACGCCCACTAGGTAATAGTAACCATCTCGGAGACACACCAAAGGACCTCCAGAATCGCCGTTACAGGCACCACCCTCGCCATTGCCCACACAGACGTGAGAGTTAAGGATTCGTTTCCAGCCCCACCTCGCTGCGCACGCCTGGTTCCTCCGTATAGTCACGACCATCTCCTGCAGCACGGACTGCTCTTCGAAGCCTTTGGTCTCTCTCCCATCCCATAATCCAGCACTGGCTGTCCGACAGGAAGGGCTCCTCACGTGACGGTAGACAAGCGTGGCGGAAGCGGAAACCAGAGACATCCACGGGTGTGCTTAGTCTCATCAGGGCGATGTCGTTGGGGTAGTTCCCGCCGTTGACGAACTCGGGATGCCGGACGATGAGGTCGATTTTCACCTCCTCTTTGACGTCAGTCGTTGAAGAGGTCTGTGTTCCAGTGTTAAACACAGCTCGCCAGTCCGTGGCTTCCTCAAGCTGTGACCCAAAAAACGCAGTGCGCCGCAGTCACCACCCACTCAGGGTGCACCAGAGTTCCGCCACACACGTGACGCTGAGCCCACGTCAGACGAAGGGAGACCACCCACGGCCACCTTCCCTTGGAGGCCGGAAGTCCGCCCACGATCATGGAGGTGACGGCCACGCCGCACTGTGGGTGAAACGCCGACACGTTGTTCTGCTGCCACAGTTCCAGGTCTTGTGAGGTGGTGGTGGGCTGTGAGCCCTGTGGTGAATGTGAAGCACTCTTCGTCGGCCTCTGTGTGGTCCTCTCAGACACCTTCACAGCTTTGTCCGTGCCCTCGGTGCGATGGCCGGTCTGTCTGTCGGGCACAGTCACTGGTGTGTCGCTGGACAGGGGCAGTTCAGTCACAGTGCGTGTCTGCCACACCGTGGTCTTCCTTGTAGTTAGCAGTGGGATCGTAGTAGTGATGGTTGCTTCCGTTGTTACGGTTGTCGGTGCAGTTGGGACAGAGCTAGGTGGATGTGTCTCCGGAAGCCAGGTAGACGAAGGGGTTAACCAGGGCAAGGCATCTTTGTGGACCCACCATGGCCGGAATGTTGTTCTTATTTGTCGAAGATCCCGTGCCCACCACGAGGATTCCCCCCCACGAGCCATGACCGCTTCTGTCGTTGCTGTCATCGCTCTTCTGCTCAGCTGAAATGTGCTGCACGTGATGCTCTGGCAAAACTCTGATATGACCCTGACGTTGATTACCCTTGTGCTCTGTTCTCCAGGATCGTTGACGCTCGGTGGTGAATCGCTCGAAAGGAGACTTGACTGTCGTTGCCCTTTGTTGTGGTATCCCTCTGGTCCTTTGAAGCCAGTCCTGTGTGCCTTGGTGACGGCGAGAGGGAAGAGTGTTGGAGCCAGCGTACCGGGGATGGCTACCTTCTTGGTATCTGTATCTGGGAAAACCTTTTGTAGATACTGGGTACGTATCGTGTCTAGTCGGGTGTACTGCTTGGGTGGGCGCGTGCACTAGTGCGTGTGTAACTTGTGTTAGAATCAGTAATGTACTCGGCATCACGCCCTCTGCTGTATTCCCAGGTTCTCCAGCGCCAGCGTGGCGCATGAGAAGTAGTGTCATCAGTTACTTCAGTTGTCGAAGTCACAGCAACATCAGGCCTTGGATATATGTTTCTGTGACCCCACTGTCTTTGTTCAAGGGATTCTTGCTCTTCTGACTCGTGGCTTTCCCGCTGTTACCGCGGTGTTCTTTTGTTTGTCCGTCATCGTGGCTATTCCGTTCTTTACCTTTCTTGTTATTTTCATCAATTTTGTTGGTCTCGTTTGTGACTCCTCCAGTTTCGTGACCACTGTCGTCATTTTTATGACTGGCGCACGTACAGTTGATCCGTGCTGTGTGTGTATAGGGGTGTTCATCACATACATCTGCAGCACTGTCATTGCCGTCTGTTCTGTTCTGCTTCCTGTCAACACCAGTCGCTGTGCCACCCATTGGTCTGTCCTCGCTGTCTTCAGTGTCTTCAGCTCTGTGATGCCTGGAGCCTGGAGCACGGCGATCCTCAGGACAGTCATCAAACCTGGATCCTTTGACCACGCACGTTCTGGCCCCTGCTGACCAGTGCAAGGTGCTCGGACACGACAGGGTGGCCACTGGTTTCCCGAAGCTGCACACGACGTAGTCTGAACAGCTGGCAGGGGACCTCACCCACTGCACGCCTTCAGGACCGCACAGGCCTGCTGACCGGCGTGCTGATGGCAAACTGGACATCTCTGTCGTCACAGACCTCAGTGTCACCAGCAGGACGAAGAAGGGACGTAGAAACACGTGGACCACTCTCTGTTCATGGTTTTAAATTAATGCAAAGTCTGGGGTTTTTTTTAAAGATTCACAAAACAAAATGTGACTGGTCTAAATCTATCAAAAGGATGTATCTTGTTGACACATTTTCTGTTTGCTTCATATACCGCTGTCGATTAATATTGCACGATGCAAAATTATGCTATGACAGTTATACACAAGTATGTGAATGAGAACAGTTTCTCTTTACTAAAACACGGCATTTTATTATGTCACTTCGCCTGAGTCTATTTCTGCTGGTTATAATATGACTCTATGTCAAAGAAGTGTTTGATGCATTTTCTATTTGTCCACAGAAATAGCCTTCAGTAGTTCATAGTGTCGGCCATTCGTCGTGTAACTTTTTCAACCAAAGCCAGTGCTTAGTTCTGGTGCTTAATTATACACGTATTCCGTTTAGTCATGTAGAAGTTATTATAAAGACTTTGCAATGCCCACAGAATGTTCCGAAAGAAATATAGCTACACGAGTGACCCGAACATGTCACGTATCTTCCATTCAAGTCACACACTCTCCATTGAATAAGACGTCATGGATCGGTCGAAAACAATCCTTGGTGTTGCAGAAACAAAGAACAGAAGCGCTTTTAAGAGCGGCAGAGAGCGGTGTGGTGGAGACACATTAGTTGTCTTGTCCATAGCGCTGTTTGCAGGCTGCAGCCTTGAACTCAAGTTCAAGCGGATCAAGAGAGACAAACACTGGGAACGACACCATCTAGAAGCTGAGCCTCTGCAAACAACATGTCTGTGTGTCTGAATGATTGAACCGCTCCACTTGATTCTTTGTTATTTCTGGGTCGGACAGCTCATCCACTTTCCTTTTCTCACACCGCTTGTGAGCGCTCAGTCTGTCTTTAAGAGCTTTGCATTGCTGTGCTACTTCAAACCACTAAAAAAAAAACACATTCTGCGTGGCTGTGCAATAGAAACAAGTCGCGCGTGTGTGCTTTCTTACCGTATAAAAACGAGATCAGAAATGTGGACGAGGACAATTCGAGGTTTACAGAAAAAAAAAGCAAACGTTTTACAAGACGAATTGTTTTTGCTGGGTAAATCAAACATACTTTGTGACTGTCACAAATCCTGTTCTCTGTTGAACATAAAATTAGCTGCCAGCAAGAAGAACACACATGTGTGAAATGAGGTAGAGAAAAAAGACATTCCCGTCATCTCGGTGCGATGTCTGCTCTAACAGTGGCCGGCATTTCCCGCACATGTAGCACCAGTGTGTCGAACCCTGCACCGTGTTGACTTTGCGCGGGCCTCCGACAAGTGTGACCACTGGGGACAACGCCAACGTTTCTCCTCTCACCACCTGACCTTCACTTTCACGTCAGCCGTTTGGACTTGACCGGGGGGTCGTGGTCGTCGGCTATGCCGTCGTTTGCGTCAGAGGGGCTTCTTTTTTTTCCCCTCCATCTCGCTCAGGTACACATCAGAAATCCAGTCGCCGAGGCTGTATGTTAAGTTTCCCACAATAAATAGACAGCACAACTAGGATTGTTGATTCCCTTCCCTTTTCATGTCGTTTCCTTAGAAATGACAATTATACCATGGGACTAGAGTCCAATGCTCGTCGAAAACGGTCACAATCAAAAACACAACACGTGTTTAGGTGGACATCTGGTCGGTTCGAACAAGTGAGTACGTTAACTCTGATGTTTAAATGTCCAGCTGCTTGACATTGAAAGTTCTCATTTAAATGGGAGGGAAGAGAGGTACAAAGGGGAATGGGGCGCGTTTTAGTGTTAGCGAACCTCCACAACGTCCCTATGAAGGTTTTTTTTTTTTTTTTTTTTTTTTTTTTTTTTTTTTTTTTTTTATAAGACGTTTACTTCGTGTGAGAGTGTGTGAGCCATGAAGTGTGTCTAGCTTTTTCTTTTTTAGCCCTGGTGCTTCTGAATGTATCGCCTCTGAGCTTGGTATTTATTCATATTTTATATATTTAACGGTTTTCAGACATGCCCTCCGACTTTTTCTTTCTGAATCACATACTTTGCATTTAATTTTCCGTGAGAAAAATAATGGACATCGGAAGGTTAGTTTTGAAGTTTAGCAAATAGTTTAGTATACAATTTTCTGGCGACAGATAGTCTCAGAATAGATTTTCAAATGATGAAGTCATGGAATCAGTAGCTTCAGTTCTTCACTGGTAATGCCGCTTCAATCCTGCGTCATAAAACGGCAAACCCAGTGGACCCGTACCGCAATTAATATATAACCATTTGGATTCACATTTAGTTCGTCCTAATGAATCAAAACTTGCCAGTGCCACTGAAATCTGTGAGTCATTGCAATGTTGTTGCATTTCGTTCAAAATGTGAATCGTTCCGTTCTTGTTTGTCGAGATTTTGCCATTTCTAGAATGAGATAACCTGGAGAGGAACTTTGAACTGGTTTGACGTTGGGATTCATAGATTTAACATTGCGCCTGCAGCCTTCCCGCAGAGTTTAGTTACAGTCTTGACAATAGTCATACCTAGACTAAAGCTGTTGACACTAGAGCCTTTTCGTCCGTACAGTTGAGACGAAACGTTTGAACCTGTGTGGTCCGACCAGTCAGTGTCGAACGGACGGAGTGCTTCACGATAGTTTTTAAAAACCTTCGAGTTTGATCCCACGTGGCGCTTCAAAAGGACTGTACAATTGAATACGAAGTTTTTTCTCGAATATTTAGATTCTCATAATTTTTTGAGTTGACATTCCAAAGCATATCATGGCCCTGGTACGATTCAATCAAATGTTTGGTCTCCGAATCGGACAGTCTCACCGCCTTGCTGAACGACGCCATTTATCCTTGTGCCATGGGTGTTGGTTCAACGCTGAGCGTTGATTGGTTGGAGGATACTAACTGTGTCCGTTTCGAATAGATCACGGTGTATCTCGAACGGTCGCGTTTAACTGGATGCCGAAGTCCGTTTGAGATGTGCGTTTACTATGACAGACGCTACGTTTTGGGATCGGGTTCGACCGGTACTTCCGAAGCGTACGGGCGGGGAGGCTCGTGTGTCAGCCACTTAAGAGCCAGTCTCTGATCTCAAACTGACGATCAACAGCCTTTTGTTTATTTCTTTAAACTATTCTGATTTCTATTTCTCCACAATATGTAGTTTAAGTATTAAAACTAGTGGCCCGTAGTTTTGATTATGAGTATAAACTCGTTTGACTATTCAAGCCAGATAACATCAAGCCATGTTTTGACAATGACATTTTAACATCATAAACAAGACGTGCGCACCGGCTTTTCTCCCTCATCTCTCCATTTCGTAGTGGCCTCTATAACAATGTCATGTCGACTTTTTGCTAATATTTCACAGCTTGACGAATTTCACACCAGACTGAAAGGTTCTCTCTCTCTCTCTCTCTCTCTCTCTCTCTCTCTTTCATGGTGGTCACGTGGTTTGACACGAAGCGACAGGGCGCCATTTGTTTAAGCTGTGAAAATTATTTTCGTATTAGTCTTTGACAGTGCCAGTTACTGGACTTCCAGCGACTATGGAGACAGCCCTGGGCGCCCTGCTAACTGAGAACACAGTGTCAAGCTGGAAAATTGCAGGTGAAGGCAGCAACACCGTCGTCGTCCTACGACTGAAGCCAGCCATCCCTGTCAAAACAGCAATGGCGATCCCGTCTTGAATCGAGGAACGCGAGTTCAATATTACCGTAAGAAATCGCACAGCCAGGGGCGACGTGATCAGGAACGAGCAAAGCAGCAAAATACACGGCTTGAACAGGTTGGTGCAGATAACGGAAACGCTTGTGTAGTGAATCAACTGGCCTTGTTTGACACAGAAGTTGAAGATCACAGTACACAGTGCACTACACAGGATGTTATTGAACACATCAAGCCTACTGATGTTGACAGCGAGACTGACACGTCCAATGTTCAAGACAGTCTTCTGCCTTCGTACTCCAGTCAGTCTGAGTGCGACATCGTTAACCAGGAGATCCAGCGCTCTGTCATCGACACAGGCCTCGAACATTCTGTCGACAGGACAGTAACAGGCTTTGACACGGGTGTGGTGAAAGACTATTTTTGCACTTTGACTGGCAAGTTTAGAGACGGTTGACAGATAAGCATAGAAACTTAGCATTCCGAAAGATCGTGCTTCACCAGTCAGATGGCGTGGGTGTGTTACTGTGCGAATCGGATGACATTGTTTTAGAAGAGTTCGCCTGCGATCCGAGTTCGGAAGACGACTGTCTATTCTGGTTTGTCAAGCAGGAACACAAGAACATGTGGTAAACTCTCCCACCTGCGGAAAGGAAGACTTGACAGCAACACACAACACACAGAGACCCAAGCACGTGCTCTACGGCGGTTGCACGCTCTTCTCGGCCTGGTCCAGTTCTACCTGGGATGACTGTCCGCTGAACGCATCGTGCACACACGTCAGAGACAGTTTGTCGTTCACGACTTTGTCATGTAATGTTAAAAAAATATGCATTGCTGTAGTTTCCATGTCAATAATATCGTGTCGCGTTTTGTCAATGTACATCGCGCCGACTTGCTAAAGGAACTGTATAGCTTAATAGCAACAAATTCGTTCGTTCGTTCGTTTCGTTATCTCTCTCTCTCTCTCTCTCTCTCTCTCTCTCTCCTCTCTCTCTCTCTCTCTCTCTCTCTCTCTCTCTCTCTCTCTACACACACACACACACACACACACACACACACACACACACACGCACACACACACACACACACACACACACACATATATATATATATATATCGATTCTTTTGCATATGCACACGCTAAGTTGAGGAAGCCTCGCATGTTATTAACTAAATTATGTTTCTAAAATTGTGTCGCGCATATGTCATGATTTTGTTCATGGGCAAAATAATATCTGGTCTGTTTATTTGACAGAGTTGTGAGGATTCCCTGGTCTGTGGCAACATCAGTTGGTATTTTCTGTCTGCGATCGTTGTTGGTAAATTGTTGTTTCCATACAGAAGGGATTGCGTTTGTCAGCACACTGTGTTCGAAAAGGAGATCGGGTTCCTGAGGAAGCCTTTTTACTGACGAAAGCTTGAACAATGAAAAATTGAACTCTGTGGGTGGTGTGACGACGACTTATTATTCATCACTATAGAGAGAGAGAGAGAGAGAGAGAGAGAGAGAGAATTGTGATTTCGGAAGCATGTCATCGATTATTTGTTGATTGTAGTTACCTTTATGCCCTTTCATGCGACTCTTCTTATTTAAAGGTTCTTCGCAATATTGAATCAAATCATTTACCCTAGGGTTTGTCTATAGACTTCCCGAACGAAAATTCTTATAAAACGAATATGGTTAATAAGCGTGCAGTAGTTGAAAAATTCATGTTGGGCCAAAACAGCGCTGAAAAGTTTAACGAATATTTGACAGAACAGGACACTATTGAACTGAATCACGCTGTTAGCTCGATTGATGTGGACGTCAATTTGGCTCTAGGTGAGTTTAATGTTTGTATGAGGGAGGTTGCCGAATGTATGTAAAAGAATGTGACTGTTAGTGGATGACGAACAAATCAGGGCTGGTTCGACGAATAATGTAAGTCCAAGCAGTGACAGCTTCGGAGAGCATTAAAAAAAATGTCGCTTTTCAAAGAATGATGACCGCTTTCCCTATAGTACTCTAGGACGAGAAATTCAATATTTGTTAAAAAAAAAAAAAATCACTTTGATTACATTTTTTGCAGTCAGCTGTGGGCTAGCATTTGTGATCAGAAAACATTTTGAAATGCTGCACACAACATCTTGCCGAAGAAGACATTTGTGAATAATCAGATTATCTGTGGGTCAGTGGTTTATACACTTCAAAGACTTGCTTGAAAAGGATTATGTTATGTAAATGATGAATTTGCAGATTTGAATACACACGATGATGATGAATATTTCAGTAGATTTTTTTTCTGGAGGATGACGTATTCCTTGCTATTAGGAAAGGAAAGTTTGAGAAAGCTGCTGGCACTGATGGAAAAATGAATGAAATATTGAAATATTCTGTTCGATAAATTACTCCCTTTTTTGTCAAGTTCTTTAATGAACTTTTTGATCGTGGTATTTATCCTGATAGTTGGATGGAGTCAATCATCTTACCCTTGTACATGAATGGAGACAATGATAATCCGGACAATTATAGAGGAATTACTCTCTGTAATGTTAGCAGTAGAATTTATAGTTCGATTATAGATAACAGATTGCAGGCTTTGGTTGAAGAGTATTATCTTACAGGGGAAACTCAGGCGGGTTCTAAGCGAGGGAATTCCTCCATTAATCATTTACTTACATTCATGTGTCCTTTATTCAAAAGCAGTTTAATACCAACTATAATTGAAAATTATGTGATGCTTTTATTGATTTTGAAAGCGTTTTTGATTCTCTGAATAAGAATTAACTGTGGCCTGTATTATTTTTTTCAAATGACATTTGAGGGAGACTGTTTTGTTGTGTTAAGTATTTACACGTACGTTGAGGCAAGTGTAAGATGTGGAGCAAAACTGACGTTATTCATTGTTCAACCAGTGTAAGCAAGGTGATGTTCTTAGACCAATTAACGTTATTGAACAGGGAAAACATGGTGTATGATTAAGGTATTTTGGCACTGCTCATACTTTTATTACCTGATGATGTCCTTTTGTCAGAAAGTGCATTTGGTCTTCAAACTCAACTTGACAGTTTGCATGAGGCGACACTATATCGCTTGGCCTCAAGCTTTTATGGACAAAAACATTTTAGATTGTTTAGAAAAGGTGTTAAATTACTGTTAGGGAAAATAACATTTGGATGGAAAGAATATGCCTGTTGACAATATTTATAAATAACTGGGAGTTTATTTTTCAACTAGCCTGAATTTTAATGCTGCATATAATGATCTTGCCGGTGAAACCAAACGTGCTGTTACGTACATACTGAGAAAACTGCAAGTTGTTTGATGCTCAGATACAGCCCACAGCTTTGTATGGCTCTGAAATGTGGGGACCAGATAAAGCAGCCAAGCACTGTGATAAAGCGCATTTGTTCGCTGCATGCAGACACCAAATGATGTGTATGATGATTTTAAAAGATGTCCTATAAATATATCAATGCTGCTGTGAATTGTGTTCGTTTCTGGTTTAAGATGACACTGTGGATGCACACAGGTTACCCAGAAAAGTTTATGTAATATGCAGTTTAGACGAGAGGGGATTGAACACGTGGGTGTTGAATGTTCGTATATATCTTTTCGAATTTAGCGTTGGATTTGTTTGGTTAAATCAAGGCATGGAAGAAGAAGTAAAAATTTTCGAAGAGTTTTCAAACAAAGACTTATTGGTTGTAGATGCCAGGACTGGAACAATCATATTCAGAACAGGAGAGAATTGGAATATTTCGCACATTTGGTTATAATTCACATTGCGTACAAACTTATTTGTTAATTGATTGGATAGATACTTAAAACCTGTAATGACCAATGCTCAAACTTATGTGTTAATTGATTGGATAGATTTTTAAAATATATACTGACCAAGTTTCGCAGTGCATATTTTCGTCACGGAGATCATACATACTCTCTGTTGCTATGTTCACTTTGTAAAGACGAATTGTGGTTTGTTTTCTGTTGTCGTGTTTTGTTTAATATCAGAAAAGAATTGACAGGTGTTCAATTCTACAGAACCCTAATACTTTCAGATTTAGCTTTTTAATGTCATCGCATTGTAATAGTGTTATGGAAAATTTTAGTATACTTACGCAAGGCCTTTCAGAAGAGAGAGTGTTTGCCTGATTACGTTCATGGAAATGTGGATTAGTTGGCTGTACTGCAAACACCCTTCCTCTGTCGCTTTCTCTCTGGAGGACATACAGTTAACAGGAACGAACACTTTAAATTGAAAGCATTGTATCGCTTTCTTGCCCACATCCTCCATTGCGCTTCAGAAGATAAAACATCATTGTTTCTGTATTCCGGACTCTAGAGAAAGAAATATTACATACTGTCAAATCACGAAAGCTTCAAATGATGAGCATTATTAGAACATTTCTCTCTCACAGGCTGTCTGCAGCTCAAAGGACAGTAAAGTGAACAAGTCTGGGAGGAGCTGTTTTCTGCGCAAAAACATCTGCAACGCTGCCTTTATACAAATTATCAGTAGTCAAGTAGTTGTGCATGTTCGTTTTATTTTTACTTGAGTCCACGCTCTTGAGAAATATCAATCGTTAAATGACTAGTACTTTTATTGATCGCTTTCATGTCGTTCAGTGCGCTTCACTGGCATTACTCTGTGTGTGTGTGTGTGTGTGTGTGTGTGTGTACGGCCTGGGGATGAGCAGGTATATACCCGCGCACGCGTTCAAGCTCGGGCGCGCGCGAGTGTGTGTGTGTGTGTGTGTGTGTGGAAGGCGAGAGACTGAGAGCCGGTGTATGTTGGTGGGAGAGGGAGGGGGCAAAGTGGGACCCAAAGTCTTCATCAGCTGGTGCGTTAAAGATTGCTTTGGCTTTGTTGCACAGAAGTTAAATCAAAATCGGAGCGCTCAGGGATGCGGAAACGTCATAATGGTCTGTTATCATGCATTTTACGTAAAATGCGTGCTCTGTAAATGTGACGCTGTCTCAAAAACTCGTTACATGGATTGAACAGGGGTTTAAATTAAGGGCATAATTGTAATTGAGGCGTGTGGCCTCGCCGTGTTTGTATCTCCTTTGCCCTACCGCCGCTCTGCCCCTTCCTGTGTCCGTGACCAACGGGTCTTGTGCTCCGTGTCAACATTGCGCATAGGGGAATGTTTTTTTGTGTGTGTGCGCGCGCTTGCTTCTGTGTGTGTGTGTGTGTGTGTGTGTGCGTGTGCATGTGTGTGTGTGTGTGTGTGTGTGTGTGTGTGTGTGTGTGTGTGTAAAAGCATGTTGTTGTGTTTTTTCCCCCTTTTTATTTCCTTCGTTTTGATTCTGTTTCGTTTCATTCTCTCTCTCTCTCTCTCTCTCTCTCTCTCTCTCTCTCTCTCTCTCTCTCTCTCTCTCTTGTTTTCGTGGGGGTCTTTTTGCGTTCAAACTCAATCCGTTCCTTTTCCGTTTTATTAGTAATGGAAGCTTTCTTTCATCCTCGAGCATCTTTTTAAAGCTTTCACCTGTCTGTGGAAAAAATCGCGCGGGTGGGGTTGGAGGATGTGTGTGTGTGTGTGTGTGTGAGAGCGTGCAAGCGCACATGCGTGCATGTGTGTGTGTGTGCGCGCGCGCGCGCGCGCGCGCGTGTGTGTGTGTGTGTGTGTTGGAGGTGGTGGTTGGGGCTATGGGGGATAAGGCTGTGTTTTGATGCATTGTGTTCTATATTTGTATTCTTCTTTCTTTTATTTATTTCCGTAAGCTCAACGGCGACATGGTCTTTAGCCTAGAGGACTTTCGCTGCAGGAAGGTTGTTTTGTCATGAGGGGAAACTTCGGTCGTAACTCGTGATCCTCATAAGATCTCTCTCTCTCTCTCTCTCTCTCTCTCTCTCTCTCTCTCTCTCTCTCTGTGTGTGTGTGTGTGTGTGTGTGTGTGTGTGTGTGTGTGTGTGTGGCTGGCACACAGAGTTAGCCTGAACGGATATGCCCCTCTGTCTAGCACACTTAACATCTCTCTCTCTCTCTCTCTCTCTCTCTCTCTCTCTCTCTCGTATTATTACTGTTTTCTGTATGAACGACAGAAGGTAAAAAAAGAATCAGCCCTAATCAGTACATAATGATGCGACGGATATTCTTGAAATATACTCTTAAGTCCACAGTGTCCAGTGGCCATAGAGGGCAAAAAAAAAGCCCTCTGTTCTGATTTATTCCCCGGACTAGACACAATCGTCGGCGAAACCACAATACTTTCTCCACAGAAGTTCAGTCGGCAATCCACTCGGTGAATGTGCACACCCCTGCCTCAACCCCTCCCTTCCCCACCTCTCCTTGACCTCATTCTGTAACTCCTGTCCCCTACCCCCCCCCCCCCCCTCGTCCCTTCCTATTTCTTTCTCAAACCCCTCTCTACTTCCACCTTTCTCGATCTCTCTTCTTGCCTTCCAGTCTTTGGATAGCTTTGTCATCACAGGTTCATGTTCTTGCATATATTCATACTAGTGAGTGTTCCGTTCTTCTGATTTTTTTTCTGTCATGATGAAAATCTCTCATTTGATTTACGATAACAACAGATATTTCTTTGAATGGATACCTACGAGTACTTCTGCAATGTAACATCAAACCGTATTGATGATTTCAGACTCCAGATACAGCGGAATATTTTTGGTGTTTGCTCGCACAGACATAATGAATTATAGAACATAAGACACAAAACCGGTAGTAATGAAACAAATATCAGTGTGTCGGAGGTTTCTGGTTTTTTTATAGGTTAAAAGTTCAATTCCCAAAGCGTAACGGTCGAAGGGGTAGTCAAATGTCCGAGGTTCCTCCGTGTTCGGGGCAAGACATTATGAAATGCGGAGCGCATGCCTTTGTTCGTCGCCATATTTATCATTGACTGAAACCAGCTAGCTGGATGGACATAATGCACTCGCCTTTAAAAATCCGATCCCACGAACGGTCAACCCAAAAGTGACAGCTGTGCAGGCGGATATTTTTTAACTATTTGACTGCCCGCGTGGACTTCGGCAGAATAAAGCTCTCTGGTCTGCATCTTGGCGGTGTGCACGCATGCAGGTCACAGTCCAAACAGTCTGTGGTCAGCAGGAATGGGAACTGTGCCGAAGCGAGCAAAGAGATGCTGACTGGTCGTCACCAGCATGGTAGATACTGATCGATACCGCAAGCACTTTTCTCACCTGACACCCCAAGGTCGTTTCATCCCATAATTTGCCATGGTCACACTGACGCCAAATGTCCCTGAACCGTCTTACGCGCTATTCTGGTTGAACGTCCACCAATTCTGAAGGTGATATGGCAGACGGGGATAATTACTGGAGGAGAATGATAGTGGAGGGGGGCCTAACATACAGAACATCACCGGAACGATAACACATGAAGTTAACCGTAAGGATGACACTGGGGGGCGCCAGCGGAAGGCAACGCAGAGTGACTGCGTGAACTTCTCCCCACTTAGCTCCTCTGTCAAGAGGATGAGTGCGTGGGGCATGGTGTGGCTGAGACTGGACCATCTCTCAAAGTAAATTATAAACGAGGAACATCACCTTTAGTTCGACAGTGAAACAATTAAAGGCACGTAACTCACATTTTATGTGGTGCCCATTCACCTAGCACACACGCAAGCTGCATACGTTTGGGAGTTATGTCCCTTAGAGGGGCCCATAGTCAAATGGTTAGAGCGTTTGCTTGAGGAGCTGACGGTCGTAAGTTCGAGCCATTCGTGAGGTCGGATTTTTTTTTTTTTCGGTTTGAAAACCATCCCTGCCCACCCAGCAGTAAACAGGCACTTGATTCCGTTCAGGGAAGGTTAAAGGCAGCGGAAGGAGAGGAATGCGCTCCGCCTTCCATTGTGCCATGCCGTAGATAGCGGTGAATCATGGACACTTCTCTGTCCCTACAGCTAGTGAATCATGGTCACTTCTCTGTCCCTACAGCTGGTGAATCATGGTCACTTCTGTGTCCCTACAGCTGGTGAATCACTGTCCCTACAGCTGGTGATTCATGGTCACTTCGCTGTCCCTACAGCTGGTGATTCATGGTCACTTCGCTGTCCCTACAGCTGGTGATTCATGGTCACTTCTCTGTCCCTACAGCTGGTGAATCATGGTCACTTCACTGTCCCTACAGCTGGTGAATCATGGTCACTTCTCTGTCCCTACAGGTGGTGATTCATGGTCACTCACTGTCCCTACAGCTGGTGATTTATGGTGATTCACTGTCCCTACAGCTGATGATTCATGGTCACTTATCTGTCCCTACAGCTGGTGAATCATGGTCACTTCTCTGTCCCTACAGCTGGTGAATCATGGTGAATTCACTGTCCCTACAGCTGGTGCCTCATGGTCACTTATCTGTCCCTACAGCTGGTGATTTATGGTGAATTCACTGTCCCTACAGCTGGTGAATCATACTCACTTATCTGTCCCTACAGCTGGTGAACAATGGCCACTTCACTGTCCCCACAGCTGGGTGAGCCATGGTCACTTCTCTGTCCCTACAGCTGGTGATTCATGGTCACTTCTCTGTTCTTACAGCTGGTGATTTATGGTCACTTCACTGTCCCTACAGCTGGTGAATCATGGTCACTTCACTGTCCCTACAGCTGGTGAATCATGGTCACTTCACTGTCCCTACAGCAGGTGATTCATGGTCACTTCTCTGTCCCTACAGCTGGTGAATCATGGTCACTTCACTGTCCTACACACTGGTGAACCATAGGAACTTTAAGTGTGCTTTCATCTGTTCACTGTGAGAACAAAGGTTTGTCGTTTTTGTCTTATCACTTCTGGATCATAGTGTGTGCCGCCGGGTCCGCTGCAGAGAACACAACAAGCGGGTTGCGACTTAAAAGCGGATATGTAGACGAATGGAAATGCCAAGGCTGAAATTCAAAGCCAGATGAACTGATACTGACCTAACATACCATATAGTTCTCTTTTGGTTTGACTTTTTTTATGCGTTGTTAGGCACCACACACCACACACACACACACACACACACACACACACACACACACCACTCTTCACTCTCACTCTCTCTCTCTCTCTCTCTCTCTCTATCTCTCAAGGACCCCACTCTCTCCACACACTCTCCACACACACACACACACACTGGGTACAACACACACACACACACACTCACTCTCTCTCACTCTCTCTCTCTCTCTCTCTCTCTCTCTCTCTCTCTCACACACACACACACACACACACACACACACACACACACACACACACACACACACACTTTGAAGACACAGTATATGGCCCCCTATATGGGCCCAGATGAATTTCTCATAATACCATGCTGTGTCTGTAGACCCTTAAGGGTTCTGGTGGCAACTAAAGTCTTAGTCTGAGTAACACACACACACACACACACACACACACACACACACACACACACACACACACACACATGCCAGAGAGAGAGAGAGAGAGCGAGAGAGAGAATACAAGCATACCAGCAGGACGCTATGATTATTGAAGACATAACACGCTGATCAGGATAATGTACTGCGTCACGCTGCGTAAATGGGCCAGAAATAGCCCCTGAGTGATTTCCGCGTGCAGAATGCCGAGTCACGTGTCTCGCTGTTCAGCTCCTGGCCTCGCTTGTCAAAGGCAACCACCGCGTCCTGCTGCGAGCCACGTGACCATGTCGATGAAGCTGTGTCACGGTGAAGACATGAGTCAGCACGAATAAGAGAGGGGGGGGGGGGGGGGGGGGGGGGGGAGGGTGCAGGGGTGGGTAATGGAAACCATGGGGACGGGGAAAAAGAGAAACAGACCGGGATGGGGGGTAGACGTGGGGAAGAGGGGAGAACTGGGAGGTTTTGGACAGTGTATGATACACCTGGCGGGGAAATCAAAAGTTTCTTTGGCTGGCTAACCTGCTCTTCTCTCTCTCTCTCTCTCTCTCTCTCGCAGTCCGCAGGAGTGTGAACAAGCGACAGAAGATGAGGTGCATTTTTGTTTTGTGCTGTCCCGTTCTAAATGATTTAAGAATAAGGTATGTACATCTAAAGTACTATAAATATCCCAGTCTTTTTCGTCTTGGTTTACTTCTAGCGTCAAATAATGAAACAGCAACTAGAAATCTGTCCATATATCTATAGAAAGCGTTTAAGCTACGTTCTGTGTTTGTTTCTTAATATATCAATTTTGTTCAGTTATGTTGTATTATATGTCTTTTGGAACGATTTTTGTTGCACCCCCATTAATAGGGGCAATGGCCTGTTATTGAATAAAAATATCCGTATTCCTCTCTCTCTCTCTCTCTCTCTCTCTCTCTCTCTCTCTCTGACTTTATATTCAGATTCTTCTTATTCATTTCAGGTTATTGTTTGTGATAGAATAACTTCAAAATCCAAAGCAAAGCGCACTACGTTCTGAAGCTTCGCTGCCAGACAGTTATAAACTGTAGCTGACTATGTTGTACTGTGACACTTCCTGGGAAGACAGTTATAGTCTGTAGCATATAGTAAAACCTCTCGGACAGGCACGTCTACTCTGTAGCATATCGTATGTCACACTTGCTAAGCACACAGTAATAATCTGTGGCAAACTATATTGTTGTGAAACTTCATAGGCTGGCACGTATAATTCATGGCTACCTGTATGTGTTGTGAAACTTCCTTCTCAGGCGGTGACAATCTGTAGCAAATTGTACTGTGAAGCTTCCTAGGCCAAGAGGTACAATTGTGTGCAAACCTTGTTGTGAAACTTGGCAGTCAGACACGTTATCAGCTGGACTACAATGATCTATGGCTGGGAGTTCAATGCTCGAGATCCGCGAACCTTTTGGCCTCGTATCAACACTACGCCATAGATTATAGTTTATCTTGAACAACGAGGAAGTAGGCGACGACACCGGCATACACCACTCCGCCTTCCTACCCTCGCCTCCTCACCTGTCGATAGAAACCCCCAGGTGAATGGAATCACCCGTCCTTGAGACGGAAGTGAAGTGAGGGCGCCTGAGCCCCTCCCCTTTTTGTCTTTACGTACGGTCACCATCCCGGACATCCGCCCAGAGTTAAGGGCCTTGCCTCGGATTGTCAAACCTCGTGATTTGTGCAGAGAGAGCCCCTCAGGCACGCGTTTGATTTGTGAGAACATAACGGCTCACGTCTAACGACTGAAGCTGGTTGACAACTTGGCCTGTAAACATTGTGCCGGATAGAATCTAGTTTGCTGTCGTGTCGGATGTGGGTGTCTGCGGCGAGGAAATTCATACTGACATGTGAATGACCGAAACACAGTTTCAACAAATCCTGACGGTAACAATGTCTTGCTATTGTCTTTTGTGTTTTTTTTTCTTCTTGTCGTTGAATTAGTCGTGTTTACTCGCATGTTCTATCAGGGCCAGACTGGAATTGTATTGTTGAATTATTGCGGGCTGAACTCCGGGCTGGTCCAAGCTCAGAGTTGATATCTTGCTCTTCCACGTAATGACATGCTAGGCCTACAAAGATAGAGGCAGTGACCAATTTGAATGTGATATTCAGTGAATGAAATTTGATTCAAAAGAAGTGAGCTGTCCTCTTTCTTGATGAATCTGTAATGGAACATATTCTTTCCTTAATCTTGTTGCATCGTTTGTTGTCGAAATATTCGCATTACCTGTTTTCAGTTTGTCAAAGAACACTGATTCTATGAGCGATGTATTCAGTTTCTTGGGCGTGACAGAGTCGAGAGAATTAACTACTCTCAGTTAGGAGTCCAAATGATTATTACTGTTTTTTGTTTGTTTGTTTTTGGGATGCAGAGAGACAGACAGACAGACAAACAGACAGACAGACAGACAGACAGACTGCCTGACTGACAGACAGACAGACAGACAGTAAATAAAATCGTCATTCACGTTGAAAAAAAAAAAGAAACATTATTCGCGTTCATGTGATAAGATATTGTTCATATCAGCAAAGATTCATATGTTTTGTTGATGTAGGTATTCACTCTTAATGAGTAAGTAAATCAACATTAGTTATAACACCAAAATGCAGTGCAAAAAAGTACATTCGTAGTACAGTGCGGATCAATGAATATCATTCAAGAGGTAGTTATGTTATTTCCCTGAATTTCAGCGCTTTTGTAAGGGAACAGTTAAAATGTGTCGAGATTGCTGACAGTAGTAAGCTGAGAGAGAGAGAGAGAGAGAGAGAGAGAGAGAGAGAGAGAGATCCGGTAATATGTCGCTCATAGATAACGCGGCAAAACATTGCAGTTTGTTCGTGTAATAGCCTATGTTGGGGAACTTCTGAGAAACTGTGACATACTTTGTTAAATAAGCGAAAGGAATTAGAAGGCCTGCATCAAATATGCTGTTGGAATTCTTTAACGTGTGCTTGGTAACATTCTGGGTTTACATTTTTACGTTTGGATATTTCTTGCACTGCCGCTGATTCGGTATTCGGGGGTTTACCTTTTACATTCACAGATTTGTTTCATTGCCTCCGTTTTGTAGCATTCGAGGTTCTACGGTCAGAATACTCCACTGTCGCCGCTAAGTAATCTTGGGGATTTACGTTTTTACATTGGGAGATTTGTTCCGCTGCTTCTCGGAACATTCGGGCTTCAAGGTTTACGTTAAGAGAGTCGTTCCATAGGCTCTGCTTCGGAACATTCGGGGTCTACGTTCCATGTTCGGAGATTTGTTCCGCTGCCTCTGCTTGGTAACATTGGGGTCATGTTTGACGTTCAGAGAACTGTCATGCTGCCTCTGTTTGGTAACATTGGGTTCATGTTTGACGTTCAGAGAACTGTCATGCTGCCTCTGATCTGCTTGGTAACATTGGGTTCATGTTTGACGTTCAGAGAACTGTCATGCTGCCTCTGCTTGGTAACATTGGGTTCATGTTTGACGTTCAGAGAACTGTCTTGTCTGCTTGGTAACATTGGGTTCATATTTGACATTCAGAAGAATGTCTTGCTGCCTCTGCTTGGTAACACTGGGTTCATGTTTGACATTCAGAAGAATGTCTTGCTGCCTCTGCTTGGTAACACTGGGGTCATGTTTGACATTCAGAAGAATGTGTCTTGCTGCCTCTGCTTGGTAACACTGGGTTCATGTTTGACATTTAGAAGAATGTCTTGCTGCCTCTGCTTGGTAACACTGGGGTAACTAATGTTTTACTTTCGGAGATTTATTCCACTGCCTCTACGAGCTATGTTCGGGATTTTTGTTTTGCCGAGATTTTGTTCCCCTGCCTCTGCTTTGTAACATTCGTATCTTAGTGTTATGTTCCGATGTTTGTTTCATTGCTTCTGCTGGATGATGATCGGTTTTTACGTTCTGTGTTCGGATTTTCGTTTCACTGCCTTCATTTGGGAAATTCAGGGTCTACGCTTTACGTTCAAAGAGTTGATCGTCGAGGATAACCGCTCTTCTTTTCTATTATCCCCACCCCCACTCTGTCTGACTGACAGCCCGTACGAGCCACCAGCAAAGTCCGGTGGAAGCGAGATGTCTTGCGTGCTGGGAAGAACCCAAGAGGTAACCCTGTTAGTGCAAGTCCTACGCTCTTCTCCCATCCGACCCGTTGGATATGCCCCTTAAAACATTCTGACCGCAACCGGAGATTCTAACTTGACTCCATGCGGAGTTCAGTTAGGGAGCAACTTGTCTTGAAGAGTCTCGGGATAAGGGGACGTTTGTCTCACCATTTACCAGGAAATACTTCGATATAGATCTGGTCATCATAGTGCAGCGACAATGCCCATTTCCGTCACTGCTATCTCCAGTCACCCTTAAGCTTCCCTCTCTCCCTCTCCCTCCCTCCCTCCCTCCTCCCCCTCTCTCTCTCTCTCTCTCTCTCTCTCTCTCTCTCTCTCTCTCTCTCTCTCTCTCTCTTCCCCCCAAAAAAAAAAAAAACAACCTCTGTCCCCATTCATCTCCAACCCGCTATGTTTTTGTGAGAATCTTTATATATCGAAGTATTTTTCTCTACATCACTTTTCACTAAGAACAAATTTGTTGCCTTTGACTTTTTTTTTCGCACTAAGTAGCTGCTAACATGACTTGTTTTTTTTTTAGTGCTGCCCTCCTATCCCCCTCTCCCCCACACACCTACACCCACACACCACCCTCACCCTGTAATCAAAGCGTGGTGAAGGCGCGACGGAGAAGCTTCCCATCCTGTTCCTGGATTTGAAACCTCGGATCCACTGATTTTTACATAGTCCTTGTACACCCACTGTACAACAGCTCCGGTTATGGTGATGATAATGAACACGGTGCCCGCACAGTTATTTAAAGACACATAATCAGGATCATCATGGTGGTACTACACTACGATTCCACTCGTAGAAATGCATCCTGGTTGTGATCATAAGAAGGACAGTGTGCTGCTCCTCATAAAATGCGCATGATAAGGATCATGGCAGTAAGGAAAAGGAGTATGATGATGATGACGGTGATGGTGAGAGAACTGTGCGTGTAGGACTGACACGTGTGTTTTTGTGATGGTGAGAGAACTGTGCATGTAGGACTGACACGTGTGTTTTTGTGATGGTGAGAGAACTGTGCATGGCGGATTGACACGTGTGTTTTTTATGATGGTGAGAGAACTGTGCGTGTAGGACCGACACGTGTGTTTTTGTGATGGTGAGAGAACTGTGCGTGTAGGACTGACTCGTGTGTTTTTTGTGATGGTGAGAGAACTGTGCATGGCGGATTGACACGTGTGTTTTTTTGTGATAGTGAGAGAACTGTGCGTGTAGGACTGACACGTGTGTTTTTGTGATGGTGAGAGAACTGTGCGTGTAGGACTGACACGTGTGTTTTTGTGATGGTGAGAGAACTGTGCATGTAGGACTGACACGTGTGTTTTTGTGTCCACAGCCAACAGCCTAGGACACAGACAAGAGAGGCGAGAGAATGGGTAAGTAACGCACTTCCTTTTACACACTCAAACTCTCTCTCTCTCTCCCTCTCTCTCTCTCTCTCTCTCTCTCTCTCTCTCTCTCTCTCTCTCTCTCTCTCTCTCATAGTTCTCTCATCTCTCTCCGCCCCTCTCTCTCTCTCTCGGATCTCTTCTCCGATGTTCTATATCCTCTCTCTCTCTCTCTCTCTCTCTCTCTCTCTCTCTCCTCTCTCTCTCTCTCTCTCCGGATGTTTTTAATGTGTATCCGCGCGCTTGTGTTTGTGTGTGTGTGGTGTGTATACATGACGAAGGTCCCTCCCCCCCCCCCCCCCCCCCCTTTCTTGCCTCCCTTTTCCGCATGCTCTCTCTCTCTCTCTTTCATAGTTTCATGGTGAACGTCTATTTTCATTGCTAAAAGAGCAAATGGTAACGGCATACACGTCGTTTTACGCGGTATTTTTTGTTTCTCATACAACAACAGCAATAACAACAAACACGCTTTCACCTCAAATTTTCCTTCGGCTAGGAGAACTTTGTCTCCGGCTATTCCCACGAAGGACGACACTGTCGCCATCCCACTAGCAGACATCTTGGTATCCAGCGCGCGCATGGGGCCAGGGCACGGTGCGGTTTGTTTGCAGGTTTTAAAAAAAGGAAAGAAAGAAAGCAAAAGAAGATGGTTTCATGGTCTTTCAGTTTTACAAGATTGTTTGTCAGTTTGTTTGTTGATGCTGTTGTTGTGTTGTTGTTTGTTTGTTTGAAAAAGGTAAGAAAGAAGAAATGAAAGGAAAACGGACATACGGACTTTCAGTTTTACAGAATTGTTTATAGCCTCTGCATGTCCATTTCAGCTCATGTTAAATGATGCGGGGAGCGGCAAACAATTAAGTAATGAACAAGCGGACGCAACTTTTTTGGTCGTATGGTAAAGCAGTCACATGCCCTCATTTTAAACTAATGCTGTTTTCGGTAACCATTCTCCTCGAGTCAAGTCATATCGTTCACAGCCCTGCTGTACACACACTACATCGACATCACCAGAACGACAACACAGTAAGGAAATGCCAGTGATTATGCGGAGCGTGGGGATTCCATCTGATAACCTTGAGAAGGCTTTGCCCCGTAGCAGGAAAATAGCTGGCATAATGTGGACCAATCAGAAGACGTTAACGTTTATAGTGTTATGGTTGGGGGAGGGGGGGGGGGGGGGGGACAGCGCTGCATAGTCAGAAAAGATGCTCGTTCTTATCTGTACACTTTAACACTTTATCTCTTTTACATTGACCATGAAGTAAATTGTCAATGAAAGGAAACTGACCTTGAGATCGAGTTTGGCTTCATCTTTCCTGATCGCTTCTGTCGCTTTTATTATTCGGCTGACGCGATTGGCCGACTGTTGTAAACTTCCGCGCGATTGGTGGGAACAGTTGTTCGTTAAGCTGGCGCGACAGCGTCAAATGTGCGTTTCGGTTTAAATGAGAGTTGTTGTTGTGCTACTGGCCATTCGCAGAGAAAATAAGGCAAACAAGCAGTACTGTTTGAGAGCAGTCTAGCCTCCTTATCCCATGATGACTGTTTCCCGTGCTTTCCCGATGAAAAAAAAAAATCATATTTTACTCAAATGAAACGTAAATTACTCACATTTTCCTGGAAAATCACTTCTTTTCTTAAAGGAGAATAACTGTTCTTCTGAGCAAACAGTGATGAGAACTCATTTCTTTATTTTCGCGGTTTTCATTAAAGGATGATGATCGTTTCGTCGGGGAAAGACGGGGAACAGTTA
>JADBJO010015675.1:5000-12500 GCA_016801955.1 Conus betulinus
ACTGTTTCACAGTGCTGAGAAGCATGTTGTGATCCCCGTATCTTGGAACCGTAATGCGTAACAGTTTGAACTTAAAAATACACCCAACGAATAATTATTCAACTTATGAAACCCGTTGCATTACACACAATAGTGCTTTCTTAGATTCACTAGATATATCTTGACACGCAGCAGCAAGACTAAGCCTGGTAGATTTATAGATACCTAGACATTCGCGCATTTACAGCAGGCGTAACAGAAACATCAAATACTCATCTTTCTCTCGCACCTACGTAAACCCCCCTTTCTAAAGGACGACAATCTTACTTTTACTTAGGATGACTTTAAAGACTTAATACGGACGCTGTTCTTTGTAGGCTGTTTTAATACTAAATACAGGTCCTGAAAGAAGAACAACATCATCAGCTAACAAGAGGATAAATAGTTCAAAAGTCTCGGACACGAACATAACACCATGCCTACTATTCTGATGACTTCGAGAGCTAATTTATATATATACTAGTCACATAAAGTTAAGCACAGGCCTTTGCACACACAGGGGGGTTGATTCATCCCTTCAAAAAACATTGTTTTTTTTTTGTTATGCGGCAACCAATGATGGAATCTCATACAGCAGTGTGTAATCCAGCCTGTGTCAACTGGTAGTGCGCACGGGGGTCTTGGTGTGACCTCGTACCCGCGCGGGATAAAAAGTGCAAAGTTGCGTTAACTGTGCCTGTTTTGCATCAAGCTTGCTGGCGACACAAGATGTGTAAAATGAAAAATTCTTTTTTCTCGTGCAAGAGCAGTCTCTCAAGTGAGTTTTTATGCCCCTTCTTTTGGCTGTTTAAGCGCGGGGTTGGTTACTGTCAGCCCTTTTCTCACCATGCCACCACCACGAAGAAAACTTAGCACTTTGACAAAACCAGGGCGATTGCGTGGATACAAGATGGCATTGCAAAGGCTGAAGTGGCGCGACGACTTGGTGTGCATCATTCAGTTATTGTTAGACTGAATCAGCGTTTTAGGGACCACCACAGCGTTGAAGAGAGGCCACGGTCAGGTCGGCCTAGGCAGACTACTCCCCAGAGAAGATCGTTTTCATCGAGAGGCAGGCCCTATTGCAGCGGGATACCACTTCCACCAGCATCCAAAGGCAGCTTCGTATGGCAAATAACACCATCCTCAGCCGTCAAGCCATACAAAACCGTCTTCACCACTTCGGCCTCAGATCACGTCGCCCAGCTGTTCGACCACGACTGCTAGCAGCCCATAGGCTGGCTCGCCGAGCTTTCTGCCATCGTCATGTGAGATGGAACCAACAAACAGTGGTCCCAGGTCCTCTTTTCAGATGAGTCGCGGTTTAGTCTTGAACACAATGACGGCCGAACTAGAGTTTGGAGGCGTGTTGGTGAACGTTACATTGATGCAGCTGTTCGCCAGACCAGGGCCTTTGGGGGAGGATCTGTTATGGTATGGGGTGCCTTCAGCCTCCACCACAAGACACCACTCTACCATATTGATGGAAACCTCACAGGCATCCGCTATCGGGATGAAATCCTGGCGCCTTTCGTTGTTCCAACCATGCAACGGATAGGACCCATGGCAGTCTTCCAAGACGACAATGCTCGGCCACATACGGCCCGGGTGGCCGAAAACTTCATTGTGCAGACCGGCATCAACAGGATGATCTTCCGGCGTATAGTCCCGACCTCAATCCCATCGAGCATATGTGGGATGAGTTGGGGAGACGTGTGAAGGAGAACCATCCACCTCCCAGAGACCGCCAGGATCTCTTCCAAATGCTGCAACTGGAATGGCAGAGAATCCCTCAGAGGGTCATCAGAACACTGGTCAACTCGATGAGGAGTCGCTGCGTGGAATGTCTCGCCAATGGCGGTGGCCACACCCACTATTGAAATGATTTTGTGAACTGAACAGATTTTGCGAACTTTGATTTCGACCCATCCTCTGTTTAATTGTCTGTAAATCAACAACCGTTCATTCGATCCCAATGAAATTCAATGTACGTTGGAACAAGATATGAATTAAATCTGTTCCCAATTTCAAAATCGTGGCGTTTTATATTTTGGAAATTATGCGGGTACATGTAAACTGTGCTTAACTTTATGTGACTAGTATATGTAACGAAAACCAAATCGGACTACAGATATCATCCCGTGTAAAGACAGAAGAACTCCGTAAGCCACGCCGCACACGCTCTTTTCACACTAACATACATACTTTTCACACGTCGATATAGTTTACCTCTAATTCCATTCTTTAATAATACAGGCCAATAAAGGTTCCTGTTAACAGTATAAGACATGAACATAAAGTTTACAATTTGAGGAAAATTGCTTTTTCATTATTTAAAGTAAAAGAAAGATGATCGACAGTAGAGTATCCCCTTTTAAACACAGAGAGAGAGAGAGAGAGGAGAGAGAGAGAGAGAGAGAGAGAGAGAGAGAGAGAGAGAGATGCGAATGCGAACGTTTAATGCATATAGGTCATAGGCATCTTGAGAGAGAGAGAGAGAGAGAGAGAGAGAGGAGAGAGAGAGAGAGAGAGAGAGAGAGAGAGAGAGAGAGAGAGATTGTGGAAAGCAAGAGAGAGAGATTTTAGAAAGCAAAGCATTTTTAGAAAACAGAAACAGCACTATCATCAGTATGAGTTTATCTGACACAATTGGTTTTATTCAGTGTGTGTGTGTGTGTGTGTGTGTGTGTGTGTGTGTGTGTGTGTGTGTGTGTGTGTGTGTGTTAAAGACAGTACAGTGCTCTTTGAATCTAGGAGAATCCCCGTCGAAGAATTTTACCGTCCAATGTTTTCCTAATTCATGTTATGTAACCTTGAAACGATTTTTAAGATTATTTTTCTCGATCTCATGTTAGTTTGTGTTTAATTCATGGTAAGCTTTTCAGATTGTTTTACTTATATAAAGATGCTTTATTAGTATATGTGCAACTAAGCAAAAACAATTTATTTGTTTCATGAAACATCTCTATGGACGGAGAATACCCTCAACTGATTTCGAGTTTGGGCCAAAGTCTATACCCATTTTAGTTTGATGAAAAGCAGTGGGAAAATGTTTACAGTTCATTGTTTGTTTGTGTTGTTGTTTTGTTATATCATTATTTAAAAGGGGGAGGGGGGCATCAAACGTACGCAGAGTAAAACAGAACGTGCACACTCAGTATGTTTTAGTATCAAATGGGAAGACGTTAGATGGCGTTTAAAAGCATTCTGATTAAAGACCTCTCAGGTGTCGATGATCTTGAATAGCTCAATTTGGCTCTCTGCATTCAATGGGAGAGAGAGAGGGGGGGGGGGGGGGGGGGGGGGGGGGGGGGGGGGGAGAGAGAGAGAGAGAGAGAGAGAGAGAGAGAGAGAGAGAGAGAGAGAGAGAGAGAGAGAGAGAGAAACTATGTCTTTAATTCGATGTACGCAGTTGGCTCGAGATGGTTTTCTTTCATTCGGTGTTCTGCGCCAAAAGTACTTAATCACAATGACTGCAATAGAAATAAGGTCAACGAGAACAAAAATGGGGACACTAACAAGAGAATTAAGGAAAACAAAACAAAACAAAACAACAACAACAACAACAAAAAAACACACACAAAGACAAAAGCGCGACGGAAGGGCGCGCGGGGGAGGGGGGGGGGGGGGGGGGACGGGGGGGAGGGGAGGGGAGGTGACAAGGACTACAAGAACAAAAAGAAGGACTAGGATAACCAGAAGAAAATGAACAGGGACGAACACAACGACAGCGGAAAGAACTGGAACAAGGATAATGAGAAGAAGAACAAAAAAAAAAAAAAAAAAAAAAGAACCAGAACGAAAGCAGAGAAAACGACAAGAAGAACAAAAAAAAGAGGAAGAAAAGAGGCCACAAGAAAGACAAGAACAGGGACAAGGACGACAAACACATAACCAATCAAGGACAACAAAAAACCAAAAGAACAGGGATAAGGACAACATGAACAGAAGACTCATGGACAAAAAAAAAAAATTAAAAAAAACAAGGACAATGACAACAAGAACAAAAGAGTCATGGACAACAAAAAATCAAAAGAACAGGGGGCTAGGACAACAAGCACAAAACCAAAGCAAAGACAACAAGAACAAAAAGACTCATGAACAACAAAAACCAAAAGAACAGGGACAAGGACAAGAAAAAAGACTCATAGACAACAAGAACCGAATCGAAAGAACAGGGACAAGGATGACAAGAACAGAACTTAAGCAAGGGCAACAAGAACAAAAGACTCACGGACATCAACAACCAAAAGAACTGAGACAAGGACGACAAACACGAAAACCAAAACAAAGACAACAAGAACAGAAGACCCATGGACAACAAAAACCCAAAGAACAGAGACAAGGACGACAAGTACAAAATTAAGACAAGGGCAAGAACAAAAGGGTCAAGGACAACAAGACAAAAAAAAAGAACAGGGACAATGACTGTGAGAGTAAAAAGAACAGACTCAAGGACAACGAGAACGAAAAGAACAGAGAGAAACCAACGAGAAAAAAAAAAAAAAAAAGACGAACAGGGACAAACTCACTGGAAGAAAAAGAATGGGAACAACGACAACCAGAACCAAACCATCAAGGTCAAGGAAGCTGAGAACAAAAAGAAAAAAAGGACAAGGACAAGAACAAGATCAGCAAGGACAAGAAGAACGAAATTAAGGACACGAACGACGAGAACAAAATAAGGGACAATGGCAGCGAGAACAAGCCAACAAGGAAAAGAAGATAGATAGGAAGATATATATATATATATATAGAGAGAGAGAGAGAGAGAGAGAGAGAGAGAGAAGAGAGAGAGAGAGAGAGAGAGAGAGAGAGATGGATAGATAGATGGATAGATAGACAGATGGATAGATAGATAGACAGATGGATAGATAGACAGGTGGATGGATGGATAGATAATTAGATAGATAGATAGACAGATGGATAGAGAGACAGACAGAAAGATGGCTACAGATAGATAGATTGATAGATAGATAGATAGATAGATAGATGGATGGATGGATAGATAGATACTGAACGGGTGGGGGAGAACAGAGACAACAGAAATACGGACGAAGAGGAGAAAAACGACACGGAAAAGGGTAACAAGAGGAAAACGAAAAACAAAAACAAAAACAACACACACACACACACACACACACACACACACACACACACACACACACACGAGTCAAAACAACAAAGACGCCGAGAACGAACACAACACAGACTGTGGCGACGACAAGAAAATCAACGAGGACAATAACAACATGGAGACAGTCGAGGACAACAAGCACAAAAAAAAAAGGGGGGGGGGGGGGCAAATACAAAAAGTAACAAGATGCAAAGCATATAACCGTACTCCTAGTTTATCTTGAATACAAGTACTTTCTGAGATATTCCATAAAGAAGAAAACTGTATGGGGCCATTATAGCCGTTAGTAACGGCTATTCTGGTAAAATAAAACATCGAGCATCATCCGTGACCTATAATGAACATATCTACAAATTTTCAGTGACTGGAGCGAGTGGAATACATTTTGACCACGGACAGACACACAGACAGCATTTTTTTCGTTCCCATTGTAAAGTACTCCCTGTTCTAAAAGAACTGGGCGTACAAAAATGACGACAGCAACTACAATAGCAATGACGAGAAGGGGAAAAAAAAAAAAAAACACGAAAATGGTGAAAACACAAAGACAAGAGAAAAAAAAAAAGAGATAAGCACAAAACCAAAAAACCACAACGATAAGGATACGAATAAAATCATGAACGAGAACATGGCAAAAAAAGAAGACTCATCAAGGACAACATTAAGGATCAAAATGTTAAGGACAAAAGTAAAAAACCAAAAGATAAAGGGACACAAAAAAGACGAAGACAGGAACAACAAAAATAAAATCAAAAGGTGTACATGTGTGTGTGTGTGTGTGTGTGCGCGCGCGCGCGCGCGCGCGCGCGTGTGTGTGTGTGTGTGTGTGTGTGTGTGTGTGTGTGTGTGTGTGTGTGTGTGTGTGTGTGTGTGATAAAGCGTTTTTTGCGGAACGGGAATTTACCCATATTTTTGCAGTGGCATCAGATCTTCAGTTCCAATAATCCATATTCAAGAACAAAAAAAAAAAAAAAAAGGGGGGGGGGGGGGGGGGGGGGGGGGGGGGGGGGGGGACGGCGGAGGGGGGGGGGGGGGGGGGGGGGGGGGGCTATTCATATTACAAAGTCCTCACCAGTTTCTCTCGATCCGGCATGGATTTCATAGACCCCAACATCAATGACTAAACACAAAAGAAAAACTGTAGGAAAACTTTGTAGACACAGTGTGTTGGCGTTGTGTGTGGTTCATGAAAGTGTGAACACATGACTGACATTTTCCCGCATTGTGCTCCAATCACAGGCGAAATGATTTTTTCTTCTTTTTGAGTTTACTGAAGTAAAAATTTCGTGACAGCGCAGTGGAAAGTCGGCATTATCATAGGGGTTTACGGGTGAGTAGTTAAACGAGGGAAGTGGCCACATACTCTCTCTATCTCTCTCTCTCTCTCTCTCTCTCTCTGTTTGTCCTCTTCCTCTCTCTCTCTCTCTCTCTCTCTCTCTCTCTCCCTGCCCCTCTCTTTCTCTCTCACTCTTATTTTAACGTGTCTATCTATCTGTCTCTCGCTCTCTCTGTCTCTGTCTGTCTGACTGTCTCTCTCTCTCTCTCTCTCTCTCTCTCTCTCTCTCTCTCTCTCTCTCTCCTCTCTCTCTCTCTCGATGTGTGTGTGTGTGTGTGTGTGTGTGTGTGTGTGTGTGTGTGTGTGTGTGTGATGTGTGTGTGTGTGTGTGTGTCCAGCACTGAGATTTTTTTTTCCATTAAATCTGGAAAGGGCATTTAAGTTAAGAGAAGTCGCAACGTCTTGGGAATATACTTGATTTGTTTTTGTCCCCATTCCGTTTTTGTTTGTTTGTTTGTTTGTTTGTTTTTTTAATGGTTGTTGGTACTTGTAATGTTTTTCTTTTTTCTGTATGTATTCTTGTTCCGTTTGTCTTTGATAAATAGCGTATGTGATGTTAACACGTCCTTTCATAAGGGGCCATGGTCTATTGTGAATAAATTCATCTCTCTCTCTCTCTCTCTCTCTCTCTCTCTCTCTCTCTCTCTCTCTCTCTCTCTCTCTCTCTCTCTGCCTGCCAGCCTGTCTGTCTGCCTGTCTGCCGGACTGTCTGTCTGTCTGTCTCTCTCTCTCTCTCTCTCTCTCTCTCTCTCTCTCTCTAACGTGGTGACAGTCCTGAAATGGAACAGAGTGGTCGGCTGGGCGCGACTACGAAACTAAACCTGAAAACCGGTGTGAAGAAGAACACTACTTGGTTCTCAGCAAACGTACTCGTGATTTATTCAATACGCATCATTTGAAATGCATTCAGATCTTTGAAAGCGATAGCCCTACACCCATCCATCACTAGCCCCCTCCTTCTCCTCTGTCCCCCTGGCGTGTTCTCCCCTCTCACTCACCTGCCTCTCTC